>JAGPOY010001875.1:0-16033 GCA_018983105.1 Silene uniflora
TACAGATACAAGCAGATCCACCCAGAACGATGGAAATCGGCCTTCTCGCCGGCTTGAGGGAGGTGAATCGTCACATCATGATCAAGATTGAACAGTTTCTTCACTTTAGCCGGATCGTCATCAGAAAAACAGGAGTCGCAGCGATATAACTCAGAAAGAACCCCGGTGGAGATGAACGGACTGGCTCCGGCAGAAGAAGTGGGGGCAGATCGAAGCGCCGATGACTGGCGCACTGACTTACGATGGATCATGGTGAAAAGATGAAAGAAATCAGGAAGAGAGAAAGGGAAGTACCTGATAGAAGCAGCGGCGCCGAGGAAGAGGAAATAATTGCAAAATAGGTGGTTGGGAATGATTTAAATGAGAGTTCTAGAAAATGGTGAAGCGTACGCGGGAAGCTAATATTTGAAATACGAAAGACGGAATGAGAAGAGATCACAATCCTGAGAACTGGTTATAATCTCTTGGGGGCAATTGTTTGGCCCAAAAGCTGCGTATTGGGCTATTGGATTAGAAGGCTCAACCTTGACTGGGCCCGTCAGAAGAGTACTCAAGCAAGAGCCATGGATCGATCGACAAGGGTACGGGTAAAGAGAACTAGGCCCATGTACCGGAATAAATATCCAAAGATATTTATGGAGATTGATGTCTTGAGACGGAAGAAAAGGAGAATTAGGGTTTGAAGGCTATATAAGCCGAGCTCTCAAACAAAGAAGATGATCACATTCATACCCGAGACATAGCATAGGCAATTGAAAAGCTTGTATTAGACGGTTATCTGTCATAAACATCATTCTAGTGCATACTTGGTGGGATACCATTCCCCCCGCGGTTTTTCCCTCTTAGGGTTTCCCGCGTCAACAATTGATTGTGTTGTCTCTTTATCGTATTTTCTCATTTGCTTTAACCTAATTCATTCATAAACCACTTTGACCTCGCTAAAACGACGTAGGTAGGAATTTACCGAAACACGCGTCACCAAAAGGCCTCGTGTTATTTATCGTTTTACGCATCTTACATATTATCGTACTAGAATAACGTATAAGACCTCTTTTACCTACTTTAACCTAATTCACTAAAAATAACCAAAACAAGGATCCAGAAGTATTCTGTCTCCCAGGATGCCGGAGCGCGTCCTGCTGCTTTTATTTTTACTAGACTTAGCTTTTCTATTGCTAAGGGGGTGGGGGCCCAGATTGTATCTCGGCTGCCCACCAACTTTTTGTAAAAATTTTGAGCTTGGTTAATAAGAGTTCCCGGTTATAATAAAAAAAAAATAATAATAATAATAATAATAAGGGGGTGGGAGCCCAGATTGTGTCTCGGCTGCCCACCAATTTCTTGTAAAAATTTTGATTGCTTTTAATAAAAGTTCCCGGTTTATAAAAAAAAAATTTATTAATAATAATAATAGTGTGATATTTGTAATATTTCCTAATTAGTTTCCTACAACCTTAACCTACCTATATAAATAGATGATAACCTACAACAATAGACTTTATTCTTTATTCAAATCTGAATAATTGATAAGGGAAGAGAGAAAGGGAGATCTAGAAGCAAAGAAGGGGAATTAGCGGAACTATCGTCTCAAGGTAATTTCTAAACCGTCTCATAACTACTCGTCTTAAGGCGATTATAACTTGTTAATTAGACAACCATGTGACTAGATAAGACCATGACCTTGGCCGTGGACCACCAGGGATTGACTGAACACACCTTTGACCACCATTGACCGACGGGAGAGGGGCGTTTGAAGGGCGTTTATGTGGGTGGTTGTGATGCGTGTTTATATGGTTTTGAACCCATTCTTAGTCGTGACTGACCTGGGCTCGTGTAGGGTGGTACCTAGAGTTGGTTCGACCACCTTGGGTGGTCAGGGTTGGTTAAGGGTGGTGGTTCGCGCGGTGGATGGCCGGAGTTATGAGCTAGGGCAGGGTTATCACTTAAACACGTTGAGACCATTTTATACTCGCTACCTTGACTTGTTGGACTCGAACTGGGGTTGGTTGGGTTCGTGGTGGTTAGTCGGTCCTATTGGTGGCTTTATGATGGTCGGAGGTGGTGGTTTGCGTAGGTGGTTGACGGGGTTTCACGAAACAGGGGAAAGCAGGGGGTTGTTAAGACCGTGTCTAGGCAGGAATCTAACCCCCACCGTGATTCGACTAGACCCCTACTTGGGTTGGGTCGGTTGTTGGTGGTATGTCGGGAGTCAGGCGAAACTTTGGGCGGCTGTTGGTGGTGGATTGGGTGGATGTCGGTGGTGTTTGGTGTTGATTAAGACCATGTGTGCGTGTGTTATGGAGTTGTAGCCAGGGGTTAGGGCGTGGCTTCTCAGCCGTGTGTGATTAGTATTGTTTTTGTTATTGAAATTGCAAGGAGATAATTATACAGGCCTTGGGCTCCGTGAATAATATAAGAGTGAATGCCATTAAGTTGGTCCGTGAATGCCATTAAGTTGGTCCGTGATTGCCGTTAATCGGTCCGTGAGATAATGTTGTTAGTTAACGGCATGTGATGCTAATGTTTCTAGTCGGGTTTCAGATATTGAATGTGTTTTATTAATGTACTGGTTATCCTACTCAATCGCGAGGTTGACCGTGTATTCGTGAACACCTATGATGAACCATAAATGGGGAGCAGACTTGCAGGTGCTTGAGTTAGCTGGACTTGGTAGCATTGGGACGTGAGCCAGACTTGGACCATAGTTGTTGTCTAGATCACAATAGTAGAGTGAGTTTTTATTTATGTAATTTCACTTATTTCCGCTGCGTAGTAATTTGTAATATTAAAAGTTAATTTTAATCGGTTTGGTTAACATGTAATAAAACCTATAATGGTTAATTTGCTTTAAAGTACTTTGGATTGCTATACTTTGTTATACACTGTCTCAGGAAACTGAGATGGTAACTCTCCTATTTACTTGGGAGGCCTAGCTAAAGGCTCCTGAATAAATGGGGGTGTTACAGGATCGCTTGGATTTGATTGAATTCTCGTAGAATAGCAGCTATCATACCAGTATTGGCATGGCACCTTTTGAAGCATTATACGGTAGGAAGTGCCGGAGTCCGATTTGTTGGGACGATGATAGTGCTGAAGCCGTAGTCTTGGGACCGGAGATGGTACAAGAGATGGTTGAACATGTGAAGATGATTCGACAAAAGATGAAAGCAGCTCAAGATAGACAGAAGAGTTATGCAGATTTACATCATCGAGCGGTGGAATTTGTTGTTGGAGACAAAGTTCTACTGAAAGTGTCTCCAATGAAAGGGGTAATGAGGTTCGGAAGGAAAGGAAAGTTGAGTCAAAAATATATTGGACCTTATGACATTCTTGATCGCGTGGGCGAGGTAGCTTATAGACTAGCTCTACATGCTGCACTTGATCGGGTGCATAATGTATTTCATGTTTCGCAACTCAAGAGATATATTCCAGATGTAATGCACGTTTTGGAGATGGAGCATGTAGAACTGGATGAAGCTCTTACATATGTGGAAACACCAAAGGAGATCCTAGATCGTAAGACGAGGAAAACAAGAAATGGGGAAACAACGTTGTTCAAAGTGTTATGGTCAAACCATCAAGTAGAGGAAGCCACATGGGAGGCAGAAGACGCTATGCGCAAGAAGTATCCACACCTTTTTGATCAGGTAAGTTTGGTTACGAGGACGTAACCTTAATTCTTTAAGGGGGGTAGGAGATGATCGCAAGTGTGTTTTTACAAGATATTGATGTTTATATCGAGTTCTTTTGGCATTTATTTGCTAAAGTCGGGTAGAGTGTGTTGTCTATGTCTTATGAGTTAAGTTTTGTTTTGAGTCTTATGTCACGTTATGGGTATATGTGTGAACTTCGGGGACGAAGTTCGTTTTTAAGAGGGAATACTGTAATACTACGGATTCCTGAGCATATGTAGCTCGCCCGAGCTAAGAGTAGCTCGACCGAGCAGGTCCACTAAGAGATCCTACGTTTGGTTTTTGCACGTTTCAGAAGCTCCTGGAACGTAACTCCTCGACTGAGTCACTTTGACTCGGCCGAGCTGGGGTAGCTCGGTCGAGCTGGCTCTGGCTCGACCGAGCCGACGGTCTGACGGGTTGGTTTTTTTCGGTTTTTGTGCAATAAGTATAAAAGGGAGAAGATTGGTTTTAAATCATTTTATTCTTATTCTAAAACCCTTTTTGAGAAAACTAAAGCGATTTACATTGCTTCTCTTCTTTATACTTTTCATCAAAAGCTAGGATTCAGATCTGCACTAGATTAAGATCTAGATCTTGAAGATAAGTTATCTACTTTATCGATTAATCATTGTTTGCTAGTTATGAACCCTAATCTATGATTAGGGAATGTTAGGGGTTGGTTTTAATTATACTTAATTGATGATTAGGTGACGGATTCGTAGAGGAAGGATTCTGCGATTGATTGTTGTGTTAGGATTTGCGAATAAGGTGGGTTATTCCTACTCAATTGATTGTTATAACTGTAAGATGATATGATTTTATGGTTGATTGCATATTGTGATTGATTGCTTAATGTATGACATTGGATGATTGGGGAAGTAGAGATTGTGATATGGTTCCGGGTGAGTGGTCACTGTGAGAAGTGATCACGCCCCTTTGTCGCCTCGCTGGGATTCTCAACCGGGAGGGATGTGCACATTAATGGCCTTGGGTTCGCTCATTGAGCGGGGATTTGGTGGGCAAGGCTGCGGTCCCCCACTGGCGGTATGGATTATCGTTGCGGCGGTAATCTGGCAGGGCTACACTTGCTGTGTAGTCAGTTATGTGATAATAGAATGATATAGAATTGGTTATGCTTGGCTGTGAATTACTATTGCTTCCGCTTGTGATTATTTATCTTTACTGTTATATTTGGTTGAGTGACCCCGGTTGTTTTGTCTTTGACCTGCTGTGATCTATTCGGGGATGGTGAGCAGTTGGTTTAGCAGGTGATGAGCTTGATGATGATGTGCTTCTGGGATGGGAAGAGTCGCCACAAGTTTAGAGCTAGTTAGCCGACATTAGTTATATTATGTTTGAGACAGTTTATATTTTCAGTTGTTGTTTTATCAGACGGTTGTATGACTTTAACGTTGCATTTAATAAAAGGGTACTCGTATTGTTCTTTTGATGTTCACTGCCTCGGTTATGTCGAGATGGTAACGTCTTTATATGCTAGGGTAGCCCTTGGTAGGGTACTTCGGTATATGGGGGTGTTACAGTGTGTTTACCTGTTTGCATTTTGTGCCAAAGCAGCAGCTACTGGACTTGGGAAGGAAAGAGCACGCCATACGCTATGGCGTGTCTCTTGCTCAAAACACGCCATTACGTATGGCGTGTTTATACAGCTTTATTTTTGTCCCAAGGCAGCGGCTACTGGACCTGGGAAACCAAGAACACGCCATTACGTATGGCGTGTTTATAGCCTAAAACACGCCAATACGTATGGCGTGTTTAGGCAGTTGTATATATTTTTTTTTAAAACAACCCGTCTTCCTCCATTACCCTTATAATTTACAAAACTCCTTATCTCTCCTTACAAACACCCCAAATCGGCGATTCACTCCCTTAAACTCTCTCATCCGACCTCGCCCCTCCTTCTACTCCGGCATCTCTCCGGCGACTCACTCCCTAAACTCTCCCATCTTACCTAATTAGCAAGATAATTTAATTTCTCTTAACTTATTCATTGTGTTTTGTTTTTGTGAATTCGTTTTTGTTCATGTTTTCCTTGTTAGATTTAGCTTATAAAGTTTCCAATGTAGTTTATTATGTTGTTTTGTGCCTAGATCTACCACCCAAATTCACCCATTTATGCTTGTCTTAAAAAAAAAAACTCCAATTTTTTCAACCCTAATTTACTAGCTCGAAATTGATTGTAGAAATTTAAGTCTAGTTATGAATTTTGGGGAAATTAGGTTATTGTTTGTTTAGAAATTGTTGATTTATACAATGTTTGTTCAATTTTTTTTTATAGAATGGGGGAAAATTGTGATTTTCCTCTCATTTGTTATTGGGATGGTGAAGTGTTGGAGCAAAATGGATGTGTGTCTTATAGGGGAGGAAATCAATGTTTTATTTTAGCTAGTTCAAATATGAAGTATGTTGAATTAGTTGAAGAGATATACAAGGGAATGGACATTCATAGTTTTAGTACATGGCAACCATTTGCACACCGTTGATTTAGCCAAGAGAACATGTACTTGTGACAAGTTTCAAACATACAAGTTACCTTGTTCGCATGTGTGCGGTGTGTAAAAAAAGAGCTTAAATGCAACACAATATGTGGACATCAACTACACTACTGGAGAACACTTAGCTTCATATGCTTCTAAGTTTCACCCATTGAAAGATGAGGCTTATTGGGGTCCTTACAATGGGCCTAAAATTGTTTGTGATGAGCTCAAAAGACGGGGAAAAGGTAGAAGGGGGAGTAAAAGATTTCTTAATGAAATGGATGAGAAGAATAAGAGCAAGGTGTCATGTAGTTTGTGTCGTGGTTTAGGTCACAATAAAAAAAACTTATAGCCGAAGAGTTAACAATTCACAAGGGTATTAATATTTTCTCTCAATTGTTTATTTTTTGTCTATTAATTTCTATTAATATTTTTTTGTCTATTAATTCACAAGGCTATTTTTGTCCATTAATTTCTAATATGTTAATTTTAATTGTCTAACATTTCTTTTAAATGTGTAGGCCTAATGGAACAACCTCGACACCAAGGCCCGGTGAACCCAGAACTTCTCACACAACAAGAGTACCACCGGAGCAAGGCAATATTGGAAGGCGGGGAAATAGGTCCCCTCCGATGTAGGTCACACCTAGTTTCGCACAAGGGGTTTTTGGTAAGTGATCGTGTAGTATATTTCATTAGGGAGTCACAATTTTTCTTTATTCATAGGATAGTTGGTGTCAAGTTTAATGTGGATTTAATAAGTGCTTTGGTTGAGAGACGGAGGCCGAAAACTCATTCATTTCACTTGACTATTGGTGAGGCTACTGTGACCTTGCAAGATGTCCAAGTCTTGTTAGGGCTTAGAATTAGAGGGGATATTGTTAGTGGTACAACCGCTTACAATTGGTCATCATTGATAAGTGAGCTCTTGGGTAAAACATCGGGTGTTGGTGACCTTAAAGGGTCTTCCTTAAGGATTGGTTGGTTGTTGGATAACTTTAGCGGTCTTCCGGAAGATGCAAACGAGGATGTTTTACATCAATATGTGAGGGCTTATTTGCTTATTTTAATGGCAACTATTATGTTTCCGGATAAGAGTGGGAATGACATCCAAGTGGTATATTTGCCTTTGTTGAGGGATTTGACCAACATAGACAATTATTCTTGGGGAAGTGTGTACTTGCTACTTTATATCGTAACTTATGTAGAGCAAGTCACACCAAGTCAAAAGACATTGGAGGTCCCCTTATCCTATTGCAATTGTGGGCATGGGAGCGGATGTCAATTGGCCGACCAAAAATCTCGGGTACTAGTTATGATCCTCAAGGCCAAAACCCATTAGGTACTCAACATATACTAAGGATTGACGCATTGGGTCGTAGATGGGTAAGCGTGAATCGTAAGAGACCCGAAGGCATAACCACACTATTTGGGTATAGGGATGCTTTAGATACAATGAGACAAGAGCACTTTACATAGCAACCTTACACCCAAGAGATCTTATCTTTTTTGCCTAACTTTTGTTATGATGACATGGATGATTAGCTTGTGATGGCGCCTATGATATGTTGCGACATTGTCGAGTGGTATTTTCCAAATAGGGTAGCTAGGCAATTTGGGTTGAAGCAAGGTATACTGACTCTTCTAATACGGAACCTAGATTGCACAAGGTTGACAAAATGGGTGCTCATGCAAGGAATTGGATGGAAAAGCATTCCGCTTATGTAGCCATGTGGGTTAGGAGGAGCGTATTTAGGTTCCATGGTGTGGAGGATGGTAGTGAAATGAACTACTTCGACCCTTACATGGTTTGGTACCGGGAACGCGCTATTCTTTGCCTTAACCCTTTCAACCTACAACCAACTTATCAAGCACCATTTGGAGCCACTCAATATCTTGTAAGTATACTTATATCACTTGTCTATTACTTATCTAACCAATATTTCAATAAATTGTGATTTGTGAAAATTGGCTATTTTTTGTAGGTTCATGGCTTTGCAAATGTGCACTCGACATGTGATAAGGAGCTTCAACACATGCCTCGTGAGGTGCCCCCTCATTTATGCTCCATTGGTGTCTAACCCAAGGGACTTCTCCTCTCAATCTATTCAACATGTAGGCTACTCACATCTTCTTCAACCAACCGAAGGACTAGGCTAAGAAGGTGCAAATATGGGTCAAGAGTTGGTCGACCCAATGGATTATGAAGACAATTGCACATTGTCTCAATCACTTAGTCAATTGAGACAATACTCTCGGCGACAACCTACTACTTCCAGGGCACCTATCAATGAACAAGAACAAGAGCAAGGAACTCCGGAACCTTCACAAGGCAACCGCTATTTCACTCACCTCCGAGGGAAGAAGAAGACTTGAAGAAGCTAAAATGCATGTAATAGTTTAGACGGGTAATGTAATTGACATTTTAGACATTTTAGATGGTAAACTTAGTTTTTAACCCAACCCCTTGTGCGGATTATGTAATTCACATTTTGGTTACTTTAATAGACAATAGCTTTCTTCCAATTTGCGTTGTTGGGTTTGCTTGTGCCCCTTGTGTTGGGTTGTTGAGTTTGATTATGCAGCTTTCATCGTGGAAATAAACTTGGCCGGGGTGAAACAAATCTGTTTTTTTTTTTAAAGAATCTGCTAAGACACGCCATACGTATTGGCGTGTCTCCAGCCCAAAACACGCCATACGTAATGGCGTGTTCTTTGTTTTCCCAGGTCCAGTAGCTACTGCCTTGGGAGAAAAATTACAACTGCTTGTTTTCCCAGGTCCAGTAGCTACTGGCTTGGGAGAAAAATTACAACTGCTTAAACACGTCATACGTATGACGTGTTTTAGGCTATAAACACGCCATACGTAATAGCGTGTTATGAGTTTCCCAGGTCCAGTAGCTACTGCTTTGGGACAAAAATGAATCTGCCTAAACACGCCATTACGTATGGCGTGTTTTAGCCCCATAGACACGCCAATACGTATGTCGTGTTTAACTGTTCACAGGTTCGGAAAAAACGATCCTATACACCATTTTGATATATGTTTTTTAATCCGAACCAAATTGATAAATCTTTTATTTTTAATCATTATTTCAAAAACGGATTTACACTTAAACAACTACAAAAATAAGGGAAAAAATTAAAAAATCATACTATCCTCTCTAGTCTCTATTGATGAATGCAGTAAGCCAATTTTGGGTACTCTTAGATTTGCGTGGCCAGCATTTGTTGTTGTTTTGATACCTTATCCTCCAACCTTCTTCTGTATTGTCCGCCGCCTCAACCTTGGTATAACAGGTACTGTTTCGTTTTCATCTTCTATATTCATCTCTCTTCATAAATCCCAGTTTCTGAGTTCGTCTTTGACATAATTTTGCTTGTAAAATCTCATTTTCTGTGCTAATTACCAAATCTTTTGTGAAAAGCTCAAGTCTTTCGATTGGATTTGCGTTAGAATTTCAATTTTCACCAAAAGTCCATGCTAAAAGTTAACCTATGTTAAAAGCTTTTAAATATTTGCATCATAATTTTCATTTTCACTAACAATTAGGTTGATGAACATGGAAAAAAGTTGATCCTTTTCTTCTCCAGGCTAAAGGGAATAATAAAGATTCAATCTTTACCGTAAATAAAGCTTTTTTAAGTTTTTAATTACTGTATCATTTTGATCCAATGTTAGGTGAAAAGTTGAAGTTTGTGTATAAAGCTAATTGTTTACACTTTGATTAATAATACTGTATTAAACAATGAGACTGTGTTCAACTGACCTCTGCTGCAGACTGCACTTAATGGCTTCTTCTACAGCATTAATATTAACAAAAATGCTACCATTATTTTACTTTATTTTAATATTTTTATCATAATCGACAACCAAATAATTGGCTCCAATGGAAATCAGAATCCCCACTTCATTGCTCAACGCACACTTTTCATAGGGTCATTCTGTTACCTCTTTGTCAATATAACCTATGTCGCTCGAACTCTTGAATATTACCTTGTGTATTCATGGGTAGGATACTTGGACACTCCACTTTATACCCAAATCATGATTTTTATTCATAAAATAACCAAATCCGACACTTGGGCACGAACCTGTCGGATACTTCTAACCAGTAATATAATATGACACATGTAATATTAAGTGCATCCAAACCGTCTGATCTCACATTCACGTGAGCATTTTGTGTCTGTGGATGAAGTTGTTGTTTACGGAGTACTATTTTTATGATTATAATTATGCTATTATTGTTTCATTGTAACTCAAACCATAGTTTATAAAAATGAGAACTCCACACAAGTTAATAGGTCTAGTTTTATTTTGCTGAAGTTAATTAAAGAGCTATGAAAATTTTCTCCAAGTATATGCGAGCAACGTAATCCGTCTATCTTGTGTGTTGCCTCCCTATAATTTATCATGTTCAGTATGATGCTTGTTATGTTACAACTTTTTTTTTGCAGTTTTTGGAGAATCACAGGATAACCATGGCGGCCAATTATTATCAAGGACCATCTACTGGGCTTATGGAAATCCTTGAATCAGACGACAAGGAGCATTTTGTGAGTTGGCTTCGAGATCACCCTATTGATCTCGATATTATAAACTCCTTGGGGAAGGAGTGTGTAGAATTGGGTGCCTTAAAGTGTTTGGTTGTCTTGATCAGAGGAGAAGTTTGCAATATGCATCCCACATTTGATGCAGGAAATTTGCCTGATAGTGGCGTGACTGCCCTTGCCTGTGTTGCACATAGCTGCCCTGACGATCACCAAAGTATTAACCTAATACTCACAAAGTGTGGCGGCACTTGTCTCACGAATGTCTATTGCACCATTGGTGTAGTGCATGGGCTTCCAATTCATTTTCTTCTTATTAACTTGAGGTCGTTTTGGTTTTCTTAACAAGTCATTAATCATCTCTTTTGTTAATTCATTTAATCTCTATGCAAGCTTATTAGATTTGTTCTTTCTCAACTGGTTGTAGTCTCATGGAACACCTATACTACTGGTATCGCGGCTCGTCTGTCATCAAACTTGTTATTCTACTCTGCCTGTGGGAAACGGTTCGTCACTCGTTAACCTTGTTGTTCATCTCTTTTGGTCTTAGTTGAAAGTTGAAACAAAGTTAAAGTTTGCTCGTTTCAGTTTTGTTGTTGGCTCAATTGAATAAAATATTTAGGATGTCTATCTAGGTACCAAAAATTGTGTTTAATGTGTACATTAGTGTTAATTTAAATTTCACCAAGTACCGATATCGCTGAAAAGCATGGTATTAGATTGTGGTTTGTGACCTTACCATGAAATTGATCTAGCAGCATTGCGTCTTAAGTGCAGTTGATTCCGTCTCAAAATACCTGGTAAATTGGCTTCTTAGTTGTTATTTGTCGTCCACCAAACATATGAGTTAATTGGTGCCAGCTTTGAGATTTTGCTCTGCATGCCAGTTTTGCTATGCTTTCCCAGTTTGTCTCCTTTTTAACTTTGTTTTTGTAACAGCCTATGACATATTTCACTTCTTTTTGTGTATTGTACTGGATATATAGAAACCAATCTTGGAATCTTTACGAATGCTTGTGGAATACACTGATTCAATCAACTGTATTGCCTGGACTGTTTTAAAGAATGGAGGGTTGAAACAGTTCACAGCTCTGCTTTTGGTTGCTCGCGAGAAGGTTATAGCTCCGTTCGACACAGGTGAATGTTCAATTTTGAGCTCCTTGGTGCCTGCCTTGCACTACAACTTGGTTGGTGAAAAATATGGTCCCATCAAACATGTGCTAAATTTGTTTGCTGTTTCTTTGGTAGGTTTGACAATAAGCAATTACATGGAGACAGAATTCAATTCAATTATCGGTGATAAACTCGGCATTGAACAGGAGGAGTACAAATGTATACTCAAAGATGCACAAACGTTACTTCACCTGTTTGAGGTGATTGGTGATGATTTGAGCTCATATTGTAGCTCAATGCAAAAATGCGTATGTTGACGCTCCTTTCCAACCATTTAGAAATTAGAAATTCAATAGCTTATCTAGTAGACAAATTTGTACTACTTTTTACCTCTTTTCAGGTTTCTAAAGATGATGTGGTGGACGATATCATCAAATTGTTGGTCAAACATCAAGTCTGTTTTGGAGGAAGTGATATCAATTTATTTGACTGTTGTGATAAGTATGTGCTTGTTCCTTTTGATTGTGATTCGTTTATCTCATGCATCCTGACTTCTTTAAAGCATTTTTGTCAAATTGTTGATTGATAGGGGTTATCTCGGTCGTGCTTTGTCAGATTCAAGCCCGTGGCTGTCTTTAGGTAAGTTTTTTTTTTTTTGGATTGTTATTTTAGGTTATAGTTATTTCTTACTTTGGTGACAAAAAGTGATATTCAAGCAAAATGTTGCCTTGCTTAATATCTTTGTCATATTTTATTTTACTTTTAGGCAAAAATAAAAAATGACGGACAATATTTATAGTAATAGTTATTCTCTCTTAATTAACTAAACTGCAGATAATACTTTTTTACTATGTTTTCATGTACCCTCCCATTGCCTTTTTCTGTCGGAACTCGGAACATATACAAGAAGGCTTCAACATTTTTTTTTTTTTGCTTCTTCCAGACTTCAAAGTCAAGTACACTACTATGGAAGCTCTGCCTCCCTCGTACTCAGATCATTACTATGTAAGTAAAGTTACTTCTTGTAGCCTTGTAGGTTGTGAAGGTGTAAATTCGATCCTTTCATAGAGTGCTATTGTGTGTACAAAAAAAATAGTGCTATTGTAATTTTTACTACTCCGTACATTTTTTTTATGATTTTCAGAGCCTCAGAGGTATATCTAGGGCTTGTTTGTTGAGATATTAGAATGACAATGTTTGCGGAAGGGTGGACTGGAGGATTCTGATGGGGCCGCAAACAAATTTGAAATCATAAAAGTTCCAGGAACATGCATGTTCAAATCATATTGCTAGAGTGTAGAGTTTTAAGTCATTGCTCCTAGCATAACAACCAAGTACATAATAGTAGAAGTGTAGAACCGGAATTGGACATTGATTGAAATTGATTCTCACTTAATGCATATGTAAGAGGATAGTAAACAAGTTGCCTGTGTCTTAATAGTTCAAATGTTAGATTGGAATATGCTCCTAGTTGTCTTTGGTGTTAACTCTTTCAGTCGTGATAAAATTATACTTTGTATGTTCTTTTAAAATTCTGTTGTCTGAACACTCCTTTGGAAGCCCATTTTCTCTCCATTTCCTCAAAACAAATGGAGAGGCAAGTTCCTATTAATGGTCCGGATTGCATTTTGGCAACATCTAATGGTTCTAAATTTTACGCATAAAAATAAAAGGAAAATGGGAGAGAAAGGAAACGGAGATGATCCATTTCCCTCCTTTGGCATCATGCAGTATTGCAGTCATTGCCTTCTTCACATTTAAGACTAGAAGTGAACTGAATTTTGAAGTACAAATTGTTTTTATGCATAATAGGAATGGTGGAATAATTTGCATGATAAGTGTACTGAATTTATTGTATGGAAGACTTATGTACATGCATGATAAGTTTGCCGGAATAATTCGTATTACTCCCTCCAACCCAATCATTTGTTTAATTCTTTGTGCGGGGTACCTTAATCAAAGTAAAAAAACAAATAAGATGGAGAGGGTATAAGAGAACTAAGTTTGGTGCGGAAGATTTGGATATACGATTAATGAAATATTTTGCTAATCTGAGTTTAGAGCAAGGAAAATTTGATTGAATAATAAATTAGGGTATGTGTCTGATTTCTGATCGATTCTCTCTTCAGTTGCGGAGCCAGGTGCCCTCTTGTGGAGAATCAATACCAATTCCAAATTTTGTCCAACGCCGACTCTACACCACTGGAGCTTGTCAAGCCGGGATGATGAGCAAGTCAATTCCTCGTATTAGTGCAAGCCCTTTGCCTAGGCATTTGGGTTTTATTGCTGGGAAATTTATTAGTAAGGTTAGATTTCTGTGATTACTAAGAGGTGGTTTGGTGGCGTAAAATCAGATTATGTAATGTTGTACACCTCTACCTTCTACTGTTACCATCTTATTTGGTCGTCTTACTCGTGCTTTTGTGGATTTTAACATGTGACATTTTGACTCGTAAATTTGTAAGACTTTAAAACCTTCAGCTGTAACTATCTTATTCGGTCGTCTTGCTCGTGCTTTTGTGGATTTTAACATTGCGACATTTTGACTCGTAAACTTGTAAGATTTTAAAAGAGTGTCCCAAGTTGGTTCAATTTACATGTGGAATTCTAACCTGCAACCTTTTGTGGATTTCTTATCAACGTGATATGGAATTACTCATTCGCCCCCGTCCATGCGGAGACGTGTGGGGTACGAGAGTGAAAAATTCGAGACTTTTAATTTGATTTTTCAACTTCTTCCAAAATTCACTTTATGGAACCACTCTGCCGGAACCGAAATCTTTCACTCGCAGTGTTGTAAATCTGGATCTCGGCCACTAATACTCTAATACTCCCTCCCATTCATTATAAGTGTCCTATTGTGAGGATGATATGGAAATTAAGGAAATGAGTTAAATAATGTAAAGTATTGTAGTGTGGTGAGGTAATTGGAGAGAGGAAAGGTAATGTGGGGTATTATTGTGAGTGGAGTGATTAAAATAAGTATTGTTATAGGGTAAAGTGGAGTATTGTTGTGGGTTGAAGTAATTAAAATAAGTATAAAACATTACCAAAAATAGACAATGAGACATTATTGTGAATAGACGAAAATGGACAATGGGACACTTATAATAAATGGGAGGGAGTAGCAGTTTTGTGTCTAACACTTTTTTTGGCAGCAGTGTCTTAACACATGATTACCATTTACTCTCAAAGATTGCATTACCATACAATAGGGCGATAACAACGCTACTACTTTCAATGGTATTTAAATACAAGTTAATCATATAGGTATTTTATTAGGGATTTGCTATATCACGCCCCCTGTTTTACTTGTTACGCCCCCTATTTTATTTTTCTTTCCAAGTTTGCCCTTGACTCTTTTTACTTTATTTTGTTAAAATTAAATTATCGTTTCATCGGAAATGAGTATTAGTGATGGTTTTTAATATAATTAATTTAATTCGTAAAATTTATCGTAAAAAAACTTAAAACGGACATAACTTTGCGCTCAGGTGTGTTTTCGATGATTTTTTTTCAAATCGCTTATCTCGACGAGGCGAACGCAATGGAAAAAAAAATTACCTCTGGCCCAGTCGTGTGAAACACACGACACTGGGCTGGGTATTTTTTTTCCATTGCATTCGTCTCGTCGAGATAAGCGATTTGAAAAAAAATTCATTGAAAACGGATACCCGAGCGCAAAGTTATGACCATTTTAAGTTATTTTGTTTTAATTGTTAATTTTTTTGTTCCAATTTTTATGGTCGTTTTAAGTTTTGATGGCAAAAGAATAGCAAATTAAAATCGTCGTTAATATTTTTTTTATTAATTGTCATTTATAAATATGTAAAAGAAAAGTTTGTTTGTTAGTTAATTTTTTTCATTAAGATAAAATGATAATTAGTTATTACAAAACCGTCTCCGTAACCCAAATGCGATAAAGCGATAATTAATCTCACTAAATTTAATTTGGATAATCAAGGGCAAATTAGGAATAATTGGAAAAAATAGGGGGCGTAACAAGTAAAACAGGGGGCGTGATATAGCAATTCTGTTTTATTATTCACTCTCTCACTCCTTAGTTTTTTTTTTTGGTACGAACGAGGGGCAAAGCCCCGATAATTAACTACGAATTACACGGGGAATGGCTACCCCAAAAATATCTTCCCTAAGGATTGAGCGTAAACTATTACTCGGACTATCTAAATGCGTGGG
>JAGPOY010001876.1:0-16032 GCA_018983105.1 Silene uniflora
AAAAAAAACTTCAAAAATAATACAATTGGACGTCTTGATATACTTCATTTTCTCACTACACCAAATTTGACTTGCTCCATGTTTTTGCAGCATAATACCAAAAACTCTTGATTGCCTATCCACGGACGGGCTATTTTTTTTCTTTTGGACGACGAGTGAATTTAGGGGCGTCTTAAAATAAATAGAGGTTCGGACGTTCGGTGCGTCATAAAAAAGAGGACCCAAATATGAATTATGTATATTATACTCCGAGGTATTTTTATTGAATTTCATCAATAAGCTTGTAAATTTGATGACCAAAACCGGAGGTCCGATTCCGCCGCCTGAGGGAGTCCACCGCCAATACATTTTTCCAGGTATACAACAACAACAACATCAGAGCCTTAATCCCAACATGATTTGGAATCGGCCGACATGAATCATCCTTTAGAACCGTCTATGAGTGAACGCGCACATAAAAATGCGAAAATATAGAAAAGGAAAAGTGAAGAACAAAAGGGGAGTGAAACATTTTTCCAGGTATACCGTATACACCAGGTAAATTCTCGAGCATACGTGATAGCTTACATAAAGTACGCATGTCAGGTCAACCACTTTTCTTTACGAGGATGACAAATTCGACATCTATAATAACGCATAGTATCACGCTTGGTAGCACCAAAACGGACACGGACACGGACACGACACGGACACGTGATACGGCATCCCATGAAATTTAGGACACGGGACACGCCTTTTGAATTTAATAAAATATACGAGTATATTTTATGGTTATAAATAATGTATAATTTTAGTTTTGTAATATATTTGATATTAAATTTAGATAAATGAAGGTCAAATTTGAGCATATGACTATAATTATTCTCATTCCTCGTCTAACTTATATCATGTTTAGGCGTGTGTCCGACGAGTGTCGGACACGGTGTCGGACACGGTACAGCTAGTTAGGAGGAGTGTCCGTGCTACCTAGGTATCACGTCATAAACAATTCCGACAAGATTGCTCTAGAAAAAGGCCTAAACAAGAGATAATTGAGATTTTCATCATGTTTTTAACCACTAAATCGCACTCTTATAATATATGTATACCATTTTTCAGGTCAATATGATTGCTTTAGGCATAAAAGTCAACTTGGCTCATTGATAAACCGATCCAAATATTCATAATATTCATCAGATCATCGAGTAATATAAACACATGACGAGAGTAGGGTTGTCAAGAGCTAGCTCGTTAATAAGCCCTCAGAATCAGTTCGGCCAAAACTGAGCTTGAAATTGGTAAAACTGATTCCAAGCCAAAGTTGACTAAATTCGAGCTGATCCCGAGCTTAGTAAAGCTTGGAATAAAACCTCGTTTTTTTTATTATTATTACGTAATTTTGACATTTTTGTTCTTGATAAAATATTATTTTAGCATTTATGATTATATTTTTATGTCATTAGATAAGTATTTTATATTTGCATTTATCTTAATATATGTTTATTTTTAGTTTGATTTAAAATTTAAAGAAAGTAAAAAAAAAAAAAAAAAAATATTAGACCGCGGTCAGGCTCATTTCAAGCTTTAAGTTAAACTCGGGGAACTCTGAGCCAATTCTGAGCCCAAACTCAGATTTTCTAACCGGATCCAAGCCATTCGATCTCGAATCGGATCGGTTATACCCCTAGACGAATTAATTAGTAACTAGACTTGGCAAGAGTCTCGTGTCGTTGAAGGATTTATGAAAGCCGAGGAGCGCCTCCCTACTGCGTATTCTCATATGGTTCGTATTTGTAGGTCCTTCGTCCATGAATCGACATGGGAAGTGAGGATTACGCACATATATCGTGAAGTGAACAATTGTGCGGATTAGTTGGCTAACATGGGAGTTGAACAAGACCACCATTTGCAATTTTATGAGTGTGGAAGGAGCCCGGGACAGCTTTCAAGACGCGAGAGGAGTGGCGTGGCCACATTCGCTCACCTTTAATGCTGTTTAGTTTGGTTTTATTTGTTAGTTTTCCGTTCTTTGGTTAGGGTCAATCCCGCTTCTGTTTCACCCAAAAAAATAGACTTGGCAAGAGTAGAGAGAAAACCCCAAATATTGGACGGGCCATGGGCTAAAATTTACAAAGAGTCCTTAATGGGCCAATGCACGTGCACCGCGAGGGCTGTTTTGTGTTGCTTCTTCTGAAAACCCATGGAACACGAGCTGCATGCCTTCCTCCTGCAATATTATGAGGGGGAATAACATCTTCATTCTGTCCCAGTCAATTGTTATCTTTGATTTTGGCATTAAGATTAAAGAAAGAGGATGGAGGTTGTCAAGTGGACGAAATTGGGTATAAATGATCAAATTGCTTATCAAATTTATTCTTAAAATAAAAAGGACAGTAATTGACTGAGACATCCCAAAATAAAAATAAAAACAACAAATGAGCGGGACAAGATAATCAATCATCAGCAAGTCTCCCTTGTCTTGTGACGGGTATATCCGTCACGAGCTTGCGACATGTCAAATACTAACCACATGGGTAGATAAGGCAAAACAGAATGTTATTCCCTAGACAATTTGCTTTTGTCTTGTCTCCCCATGTGGGTTGTATTTGACCCGTCACAAGGTTGCGATGGATATTCCCGTCAAAAATGAGTAGTTAATAATTATGACCGGGCTAGGGCTGTAAATGATTAGAACCGGATCAACAACTCAACAAGCCCTCGGAATATCAAAAAGTCTTGCTGAAGACGGGTCGGATCTTGCAACGGGTAATTTGTGAGAGGAAATGGGTAGAGGGGACAAGGTGGGCACCCCCCATGTGCTCCCCCACTTACATCTCATGGGTATTTTGTGAGAGGAAATGGTATCCGTCTTCATTTATGACGGATATGATGTGTCTTCAATGTGATTTTGTGTCGGAATATTATATGCTGCATTTGGAATCTTCCGACACTTTTAATATTGAATAGTGTAGAACTAAGTAGTACTCCATCTCCATGATATCATGCATAAAAGTTGACAGAATCTTATAATCTTAAATTTGATTCCACGATCGTTGCGTTACGTCTTGACAAGCAAAGCCAAGTCATCAAATCAAATTAAACCCAATATACGTGAAACTTACGTGCCTACGTACAACATCTAATTTACGTTTTTCGTATATCACCTGCGTCATCATTTTCTCGTGGTTGCTTCACAACCGAAATGCCTTTGAGGCTTTGATTGTTCGGGGAGTAGCCTTTGGATGAGAGAGTCCTGTTGAAAAATTTCCGGGATACTCATGAGTAACTTTAAGGTTTGGGCCGGGGCGTTACAGAAACTGTGTTAAAGCCCAAATTTAAAACTCCAAACCGTCTTTTAGTGTGAAAGTTCTGGTTCGGCTGTAGCGAACCTTGGTAAAATGTCAAGGGAGGCCGAGAATTGAAGTTGGTACCTATTACATATGAAATTGTAACATTAAGAATAAAAAGAGGGTAAAATGTCAAGGGGTGCCGAGAATTTAAGTTGTACCTCTTACATATGAAATTGTAATACTCCGTATTAAAAACAAAAAAGAGGTTTAATGGAGGCGTTGGGGCTCGAATCTTGGTCTCGACAATGAAAAGTGGCCATGTCGCCCACTGAACCACATTAACTTACCATATATAACTAAGTCACTACATCAATTTAGAGCAGGTAATTGGTCGGGTCGAGTCGTGCTTCATGTTGGCCCGTTGTGCCCAACCCATGTTTTGGCACGACCTAGGCATGGTCAATCGGACCATCATCGTGCCATGTTATGCCGGACCCGAATTCCGTTCCCTGACTGTGACCCGTCCGCCGTCCACTACGGGCTCATGCTTCCCTGAGCCCGATTTTCCTACTCTGCATCATATATAACAAAAGTTTCAGGATGGACCAAACCCAGACCCACCTAGGTCTAAGATCCACCCCTCCCCGTTCCGAATTTATTATTAGGGTTATTTGATAACTTATGCCTTGAATAACTCAATTTTTCAAATCTTATATCTAAAATAACTTTCTTTAAAATTTAATACTTAAAATAACATTTTCTTTCAAACTTGATACCAAATCTAATAAAAAAAACCTTGAATTCACGATCTTATCCTTACTAATTAAACATCATCATCCTTTCTGTCACCTAATACACACAGAGTAAGTCTCCTGAGAGACGGGCTCTCAATAAAGCTTATTGAGAGACTATTATACAAATTTAATAAAAAATGGTACTAAACCTAATAAAATAGGTACACATCAGAATTAAAGATAAAATGGGTACATTTATTATGTAAATAGGTACGAAATCATTATGTCACGATCAACGATAAAAGGGTCACGAAATACAAATAAAAGGGTACGAAATACAATTAAAAGGGTATGAAGGATGGTCTCTCAATAACTTATTGAAAGACCGTCTCTCTAAAGTTTTAGTGATACACACATCTACAATTACCACCACTAAAACCATCAAATTAATAAGGGCAAAATCGTCAATTTAGAAATCTTTTTAAAGATTTTGGTATCAAGTTTGGAACAACTTGTTATTTTAGACATAATTAAAAAAAGTGAATTATTTAAGGTATAAGTTATTGAATTATCCTTAATATTAAAACGAAAATGTAAATAAATGAGTGAAATCTAGAAAATTATTACTCCGTATTATTATTAAATTATTAGTTTAGGAACCGAATGGAGAGGCCCATCTATATATAGGAATAAACCAAGTGCCAACCAAATAGCATCTGAAATCCAACTCACATTCCTCTTCCTCTTCAAATCTCCACGATTCTCTTCTCCTTTTTGATCTTCTCTCAAACTCAACTGTCGTTGTAATCGAGGGAAACTGTTTTCTTACACACAAAGTTAATCAAATTTCCAACTTTTTTACTTCTTTTTATTACTTTTATTATTAAATTTGTTTACCAAAAATTAACTCTGAAAACTACAACAATGGCGGCTCAAGCGAAGAATGTAGGAATTCTCGCCATGGAAATCTACTTCCCTCCTACTTGTGTTCAACAGGTACAAATTTTATAAAAATATAATCTTTTGGAGTATTTTTTAGATGAAGTTTTTCAATGGGTAGTTGAATTTTTTTCATCATGTTATTCTCGTGTAAGACGGTTTTACATTAACATTGTGTCCAAGGGATCCGTTTACCCAAGTATTATTATATTATGACCCGGTTTTTTAAAAGTTAGTTACCATTTAAATCCGGTTTTACGAATTTATTATGTAAGACCGCCTGACACAAGAATTTGTATTCCGGGTTTTGTTAGTTTTCAATTAATTTACAGCAGTGAAAAAAGAGTTGGGTTTTTGAAATGGGGTTTTAGCAGGTGAAAATTTCACCTAGTTTGATACATTAAAGATTGAATCTTTGATCATCTTTTAGGTTGAAGATTCCTTTGTTTATGCTCTGAAATGTATGAGAATTCATTGTAGTTTTGTGATTACTGATGGTTTGACTTATTAAACATTGAGGTGAAGTCAACTCTTTTGGATATTTTGTGAAGAATCCGCTAGTCTTGCTTAAGACGACAATATCTGTTTTAATGGTAAAACGGATTCAAATACTACCACTTGATGATCAACAAACTTTTTTGCAATTACCTAGACAACCACCCTAATCAAATGGAATGATACCTATTTAGATTCGTTTTACTATTAAAATGGATATAACCGTCTTAAATAAGAATTTGTGAAAAATTAAGCTAGTATTGGTTCCTTTGGACTTGAATCTTGTTATATGAGCAACTTTGATTGTGTTTGTTTGTTTTGATCTTAATTTTTGTATTTTGGGGTGAATTTGTGTGTTTTAAAGGAAGCATTGGAGGTTCATGATGGAGCTAGTAAAGGAAAATACACCATTGGACTTGGACAAGATTGCATGGCTTTTTGCACTGATGTAGAGGACATCATTTCCATGAGGTTTCTAGTTTAACTCCTTACTAAGCTCTATAATATCTATTGTTTGTTCATCATCGCTTCGAGCGAGGTTGAGGATTTATGATCTGTTGTTTCCCCAATTTGATGACTTTTGACATTACCAGTTTACCACATTGTTTATCCTAAGATTGTTGGGGTCCCTCAATGAGTTCGTTTTAGATAGCGAAAGATGCGTGGCTGCATTATTTTTAAACACGGTTACTGATTTCAGGCATCCTGATTAAGTGATACTCCCTCCATCCCGTTTGACTTTGGTGTGTTGGAGTTAAAGTGGTGTCAACTTTGGGCGATATTTTCTCTTAATATATGCAACCGACGATTTTTGTGAATGATAACATGAAAATAGCTTCTTTGATAGGTTAAACATCATTTTTTGTCTAGATGTATATTGAGAAATTACTGGTCGAAGTTGATATTGTTTGACCATCAAAGGCGAACGAGGATGGTTCAGTTGAGATGAAGGTAGTTCATGTGAGAGCATTTATGCTGTGCTGAACTAGAAGTCTAGAAAATCGAGTTGTCTCATATTGTCTAAGAGATTCGTTATTTCCTGGCAGTAACTAATTCACTTGTAGAGTTGTAGCACCTCTTTATGGCTTCGTATTTATGCATTTACAGTAATTGACTGTCTCATTTACTCTGCCTTTGTAGTTTGACAGCAGTGAACTTCCTCCTTGAAAAATATAATGTTGATCCGAAACAAATTGGTCGGTTGGAAGTAGGAAGTGAAACGGTCTTGGACAAGAGCAAATCTATCAAGACATTCTTAATGCAAACATTTGAGGTATCTGTCAGATTAGCTTATTAGCATTCTGCTTACGTATTTCAGCTTGTAACTCTTCATTGCTTGATGATCTACTGATATCTTTGTTTCTTTTTTTGAACTCATTTTGTGGCCTGTCAGCTTTATCATATTTCCTATTTTCCAGAATTATTAGGATAGCCTGTAAGCTTTATCGTATTATCGTATTACATGTATTTTTGAAGACAGCGAAAATAAAAAGTGCACGTGCTAAATTAGTTGCAGTGAACAAAGTTTTTATTTTGTGATTAGTACATTGTTATTGCGTCAATATGCTTATTCATCTTAACTAGCTATGCATGTTAAATATCAAGATTTGTTTCCATCTTCTAAAACCTTTGCCATCTTATCTGTAAAATTTTAATGCAGGAACATGGAAATACAGATATTGAAGGTGTTGACTCAACCAATGCGTGTTATGGTGGAACTGCCGCATTATTCAACTGTGTAAACTGGGTGGAGAGCAATTCATGGGATGGGCGTTATGGTCTGGTTGTATGCACTGATAGTGCGGTATGCTCAAATCCTCTTCTTTTATGATTCACCTCCATTGCTTGGAAAATACCTAGTGGGGCTTAGCTATGGACAAATGAGTTTTTTTTAAAGGGAGTAACTATGGCAATTTCGATGCTGACGGTTTTTGAACCTAGTAGGTCAGGAGTATCGCCCTCAATGACCTAATTAGCTAAATTCTAGCTGACGTATGCATGGACAAATATGCTTTGAGCCACTAATGAAGTTCTTATGATTTCTCTTATCAGGTCTATGCCGAGGGACCAGCTAGGCCCACTGGAGGGGCCGCTGCAATCGCAATGCTTGTGGGCCCAGATGCTCCCATCGTTTTTGAAAGCAAATTGAGGGGAAGCCATATGGCTCATGTCTACGATTTCTACAAGCCAGACCTAGCTAGCGAATATCCCGTAAGTGCAACTCTTCCTGCTGATCTTAAAACATAATCAATTTGTTTACTATTTGAGCTCAAAGAACGTACTTTGGTTCATTTTTGTTTTTCCTGGTTAATCTTAGTTTGCCTTATTTTTCAATGTGTTCGGTCTTAGGTGGTTGACGGAAAATTATCACAAACTTGTTATCTCATGGCTGTGGATGCTTGCTACAAACATTTCTGCAGCAAGTGAGGCCCTGATTAAGCTTCAAAATTGCCCATAAAACTAATTTACACTTTGTTGGTGTCTCACCTTTTTTCTTTGTCTGTAGGTACGAGAAGTTTGAAGGGGGGAAATTCTCACTGAATGACGCTGACTACATCGTGTTCCATTCTCCATACAACAAGGTATTTTCATCTAGATGTTATGAATATTATCCAAGTGTTTACCAATTACGAGCCGCCATTACATAGTTTATATTTCCTATTCTTGTAGCTTGTACAAAAGAGCTTCGCCCGATTGATGTATAATGATTTCTTGCGGAATGGCAGGTAATGTCCTCTTATTCCCTTGAAATCTATATCTGAAATGAGCTCATCTAGGGGATAAAATGTTAATATTTTCTTACCGACTTTTGCTCCTTATCCGCAGCTCCATCAGTGAAGATGCTAAGGAGAAGTTGGCTCCATTCTCCAACCTATCTATCGATGAAAGCTACCAAAGCAGGGATCTAGAAAAGGTGAGTTTTATGAAGAAGTCGACAAATTACTGAAAGGACTACAGGTTAGGTTAGTAAATACATAGCTTAGATATTAACGTCCTCTGAGTAGCGGTATTCATGTTCATGGATAATCGTTGGATTTTACAACAAAAAAAACAGAAATACGATTTAATGTGATGAATTGGTGGAAAAACTTTAAGGTATCCCAGCAAATTGTTCACACTTTCACGGCATCTGTTTAATGTAAGTATGATTTGTTATTGTGTAGGTATCCCAGCAAATCGCAAAACCGTTGTATGATAAAATGATTCAGCCTACCACTTTGATACCAAAACAAATTGGGAACACGTACACAGCATCTTTATATTCGGCGTTTGCTTCACTGTTACACAATAAGAATACTGCGCTGGTGAGTGCTTGCATTGGATTTTTCATTACTACCTTAATGCCATTTACATTGTCCCCATGTGACGTTGATCGTTGACCGACATCAACTTTTTCCGTTACTTATAATCTTTACTAATGTTCTCTCTTTGTCAATTTATTTGAAATTTAAAGGCCGGCAACAGGGTGATCATGTTCTCTTATGGAAGTGGTTTGTCAGCTACAATGTTCTCATTTCGCCTAAATGAAGGGATCCATCCCTTCAGCTTATCTAACATTGCAGCCGTTATGAACGTTGCCGACAAATTGAAGTCAAGGCATGAGGTATTTCTTCTCTCTTTTTTAACCCATTCACCATTTCTAGTTAGTTATATACTCAAAAGGACTCATCCGAGGTCAATCTCTTTCAAACCTGACAACACTAAACATAATTTGTCTCAGTTTGCACCCGAGAAATTTGTCGACACTTTAAAGCTAATGGAGCACAGATACGGAGCTAAGGACTTCGTTACCAGCAAAGATACCAGCCTATTGGTTCCGGGTACTTACTACCTTACTGAAGTCGACACCATGTACCGTAGATTCTATTCCAAGAAATCTGCAAAGAGCGCCAACCCTGAGACTCAGAACGGTTCCCTTACCAACAACGGTCACTGATATGTTCCGCAATGTAACAAAGGTATGACACAACTGTCAGACTGATGATGTTTTAAGAGATGAAAATTGTGTTGTTATTTCTTCTAGTTAGATGGTTGCGACTTTTGATCTCTTTGGATTTTTTTTAATCATTCATTCTATCAGTGTGAGGTTTTAGTTTTTTTCTATCTGATTTCTGTTGTCTAGTTTTGTTTTAACTGTAAGGAAAAAAGCGTGTATGATTAATGGCCGATTTATTCGCAGTTTATACTCAAATAAGTTAAATAGTGTAATTTTATTATTCATTACAAAAACCCGAGGAAAGCGCTTTTGGTTTTTTCTGTTGTAAAGGAAGAAGCAAATGTTGTTTTTTCTGCAGTGTCCTCTTGTTAATTTATCAGGACATTTTTCTTATGGAATTCCCTGTTTCTTAGAACTCTGTCATCGCCCTGGGGCGGGAGCGGACATAGGCTTTTCCGCATTGTACTCTATTAAGGAAACTCGTACCCGTCTCATTATTCACCACGGGTAAAAGTTTACAAAATCATACCACACCATCGCACAACCCATGATGGCACCCTTGCCCGCCTTCACCCACCGAAATTTAAACTTTTACCCTCTTCAACTGTGATGAATGCGGTATCGGCTTTTATGCATCCCTATTAATATCTCTACTTCGAGATATATCTACTGCAGGCTATTAGAAAGCTCTTGCACTAGAACAAAGGCCTCTGAACTATTTTTGAGCCCAACCGGAGTCTGTATGATTCACGACGAAAATATCTTTACTTTCGAATGTGAATATCTGTTGAAATGGAGCTAAGATCATCGTTAGTATTTTTGTGTCCCGTCTTATGTTCTCTTAATTTGAAATGATGATCAAATAAAAGTTAGGGACACCGATTGCAACCGAGGATCAACTCTTGTCAAAAAAAGTTCACTTGCCACTGGTGTGTTGAACAAGCTCTCGACATAAAACTGCGCTACGCGATTACGGAATCAAATTCAATTCAACTGTTACAACATTTCTGAAAAAGAAAACACACTTTCTTGCTTCTTCTTTAAACCTTCATAATAGATGTGAACAAAGATTTGAACTTAAATCTTTTGTGCCGCTCAATAGTTTACGTTTGCTTTATTTTGTGAGTGAAAATAAAGTAAACGTAAACTATTGACTTAGGAGCATGAAATACAAGGGACTCCTTAATAGGTAAAAGCTCTGGGAATTCAGTCTTAAATGTAGTCGTATCGAGCTCGTTTTTACTCCTCTGAGCAACGATCACCTTGGCCTGCTCCTCGAGGGTAAATTTTTACAAGTGAAGTCAGGCTTGACATAATCGCAGTACATCTTAAGAATCTCGTTATGGCTTGCAATGCCAGAGTTTGTGAAGTTGTAAATCCCGGTAAGGTTCCTCTTTGCCATCTCAATGGAGATCTGGAGTTCATCCAAGATTGTCATTGAGTTAGGAATGTTGGCCACCTTCTCGTAGCGCCTGAATTTTGTGACTGAAGTTGTAAATGGGTCATATTTTCTCCGTCTTAACTTCAGATGGAAAATTGGTTTGCTAAATTAAAAGACACTATTAATTAGGGCTGTAAAATGCAGTTTTCTTTAACTTTCAGCATTGATGACAAACAAAGAAGATTTGTGAGAGTGTCCAGGAATCAGTAAACTGTCCACATCATAGAAGCTTGTAAACCTTTGCAAGATTAAAGCTACTTTTTCCAATTAATAATCCAGATACACCTACGCAATTCAATACTCCTCCTTACCAAGAATCATCTTATAAAGATCAAACAAGTTTCTCAAAGTTCCCAAGTCATACCGAAAACTACAATTTGCACAATGCCACTAAGACGAACAAAGTTGGTTTGTATGAGTGATAAGACTTTACTTGTCTGTCGGAAAAGGCTAACGGGAAGAGGTAGAAGTTCAGTACGTCGTACAATATAAAAGGAAGGCGGGTTACAAATCGCGACCACCAATCATTCAAGGATTACAAGTATATTACATTCATTACTGAGATGAGAATCCAAAAGATCTAAACTGCACTTTTTATGTATATCATCTTTTTTTACACCAAACTATGGAACTCAATATAGCCTGCATACTACTTAGTACTTGCTTAACCAATGCTCATTAATTTTCCACAAAAAACAAAAATAAGTTTGGTTAGATCAACTGCGCAATGGAACTTATAACACTGTCATTCATCTGATGGAGTTGTTCACCGCTTGCGCTTAGACTTGAGAGAATTAGAGGTATGAGAATTGTTATGCCAGTTACGCTTCCTCTGGTTGATAAACCAGTTGTTAATCTGCTTTAGCTGCAATCCTGTCTCTTCCACTAGTTTCGCCTTGTCGTCTTCCTGCCATTCAGTAAACAACAGCATTATGGTCTATTTTCTTCCTTAGCATCTCATAACATTATTTGATTCTCTACACGGTTGCATTCTTAGGGAATCTAACTCAATCCTTTACCAGTTTTCAGCAGTTTGAGTCTCAGCGAACGGGAAATGGATGGCAGTTGAGATAGGTCAAGTAGTAGAAACTTACAGTAGGATAAGGCCACTTAGAGTGCTGCTGCCACCATGCCTTGAGAACAGATGTCGTATCTCCAGGCAGTTTCCCTGCTCTTCTTTTTCTCAGTATCTCTTCTCTCACATCTTCTATTTTCGACTTGAATCCCTGCATAATTCAGTCAAAATTTCATGAAAATATGTGTTCTGAGTTCTGATACGGGTGATATATCCAAGTGTCGGACTCAACGTGACTCAACTTCTTAGTCAGGAAAACATTTTCATATACGGAGTAACATTTAAGCTCGAGTTTGAGTTCAGATTATAACTATATCCTTACAGTATCATATTATACACAATACATGAGTACCTGTTTAAGCTCGAGTTTGAGTTCATGACGGACTCTCTCCATGAGAGACCTTTCAGATTCAGTAGGAAGACCGAACCCCATCATCATGTCATTCACATCACCACCTGACTGATCCATAGTAGGGTAATCCAACTGCAACTCATCCTCATCATCCGACATTGTCGCGCCTGTTCCTTCTCCAAGACTTGCTCCTGAAAGTTAATTTAACCCACGGTTAAGTCAAGAAACACACGGTACATCATCTTACACTGCCTTGCTACAATTTACCTTGCACTTTCCAATGTCGGGATCTTTTTAGTTATATAAACAAACTCATTCGGGAAAAAAAAAAAATCGACTATTTTGCAAGATATATTTGGATTCGAGTCAATTCTCTAACCGTCATTACTGTGTCTCCTCCTCTAAAAAGAACGTATCAGCAACAATGGGGTATAATTATAAACCATCGCTTAATAAGTCCAAGCGAAATTTCATCTTAAAATCGATTGACAATGAAAGTAGTACCGTCTTACCTCGGACAACAATATCATAATAAAATCACTTCTAACATTTATTTTGGTTCAAGTATTTTACATCAAGCAGTTAAAACACATGCAAATGCAAGATAAGGTTGAATAAGATTGTTGATTTGTTGATCATATCAAATCAAATCAACATAATCAACGCGTTTACATAATCACCACATATATCTTATTCTAAAAAAAACAAAAAAAAAATTATCTTTCATAATCTTCCTCAAGAAATGACATGGTATTATCAATTAAAAAGACGCATTAAAAATACACTTTTGTTATCTTGTTACAAGAGACAAGAGTACTGACCTGGCTAACCAATTGATTTGAATATGATAATGAAAGTTTATATGACTAATTAAACTTTCCCATATTATTATATACTAACTTAAATTCATCTTGGTTGCAAATTGTCATTGTGCTACCATCATCATCTCCAATTACTTGGTAATAAATCAATCTCGACAATGATAGGACGTCACCAGGTGGTACCGACTCTATATATGTTAGGTCCATCATTTTAATTGACCTTACATATTGTATGTGAAGATTCGGTAGTGACACCATCTCATTTTCCAATCTAGGCCGCTACACCGATTATGACCAAGTTCAAGGATTTAGGAAAATTTAATCGTAATTACATTTGAACTATAGTTTAAGGCGATATGGTATGTGATTGAGATTAGACCGCGATGACAAATTTCGAAATGAATTACAAGGTACATATTCTATTAATCAAGAATCAATCATGCATTAATTTGTTTGTAGAAAATAAAATATACGGAGTAAATTGGTTTGATTGGTAGCTTATCAATTGGGTGATGGGTGGGGTTGGTGCTTACACTACACCTTCTATGCTTAGCTTAGCTTTCATTATCTCCCTCAATCACCCAACTAACTATTATATCCCCTCCTAACTAAAATTTAAAATATCATTTTCAATGGGTCCCACTACATCCAACACCTACCTTATTTGTCAACATAAGCAATAGTAATCCATAATAAATCACCAAACCCTCTTCCATTTTAATTGGAATGTAAGATAATGTCGACGTCAGTTGGTAACGAGTTTTGATATCAGTCTCTCAAATTCATATGCAAGGTTCGTTAAATGGCAAACCTTTAGAAAGTATATGGGAGAGGATGATATCGAGATTATATCGTGAATATTTGAAAATTAAGGGTATGTTTTGGCCTACCAAAGACTTTGAGCACCAAAACCATGAAACATAAGAGGCCAAATCAAAGCAAAGGATCATCAACCAAGCAGAATAGAGAATGTATAATGTGCTGTGTCTTGCTTATGGGACACAAATATACAATATCATAACTTTGCTCCACCTTTTTTTTATTTTAATGATTGATTTTGTACACCAAAATATCAAAGTTAGGTCAAATTCTAATTGGATGGTTTTATCTACAATTTAAATGACATATCACACATATCAATCGCCTCAAGTAATTATAGACCGTCTTATACCAAAGAACGAAAGATATTATGGAGATCAACCGATTTCAACGAAGAGCCATTTTTTATCCTCAAAATAATAGAGTACTACCTTGGAAACTTTTGTTGTACTTATACATGCTTTAAGACTTTTTCACAAAGCAATTACTACTCTCAGATTCAGTACATAAAATCATACAACCAATAATTCATAGTACTAATTTACCCTAGACAGTAAAATTAATTAGTTTCTAAGCAAATTCAACAAATTAATGTAATATAAAATGATGTGAAATTACCGGTAAGCTCTTGCAGATTTTGTTCAATTTCGCGGCAAGCCATGACTGCTTCAACAGCATGAACTCTTACATGTTGTTGCAGCTGTTCTTTGAATGAACACAACACCATCATGTATTGTGCCTGTATTAACAAAATTGTCGAATTATTACATCGCTCAATTGTCAATTATAAGACCGTTTTATAAATACAACAAACTTTCATTACATGATCATTGAAACAATAAAAAAAGCGTTTGAGTTTTACCAACTAAGCTAACTGAAATCTGATGACACGTAAAAACAAAAACCGCAATCATTTAGACAAAATTGAGATTATAACCACAATATTTCCTTCAAAATTCCATTACATAATCATTGAAACACTAAAAAAGCGTACCAATTAAGCTAACTAACATCTGATGACACGTAAAAACAAAACCCCGCAATAATTTAGACAAAATTGAGATTATAACCACAATAATTCCTTCAAATTTCCATTACATGATCATTGAAACACTACAAAAGCGTATGAGTTCACCAATTAAATTAGCAGACATATAATGACACGTATAAACAAAAAACCGCGATAATTTAAACAAAAGTGAGATTATTAGTTACCAAAAAGTTGTCAAGGTCTTGTCTTTCATGAGGAGAAAGAGGATGATTATGTTGAGAAGCATAAGACCTTAAAATATTATGAGACTGATTAAGCTGAGCATCAATAAGAGACAATTGATCAATTGGTGTCGCGACCCTTAAACACGCGACATGCGCAGCTAACAACTGCTCATACATTGGATTCGATACAATTTCCGCTTTCAATTGCCGAAACTCTTCAGAAAAACTTAAATCTCCACCCATTAAGCCGCCTATTCCGCCACCACCGCCGCCACCGGTTCCCATCATTCCTAACCCTTGTTGTTCTTGCATATTTTTTGATGATTTTAAAAACTACCCACCTTATGAAATGTAACAAAGTTTCAAACTTTATACTAAAATTGTTGAATTTAATCAAAAAAAACAAATGGGTAAGTGAAAAAAGTGAATTTTTTACATAAAAAAGGAGAAATTTTGTGTTTTATGTGTAGGTAGTGGACCACTATATAGGTAAGGGAAGGTTGTTGCTTTATACTTACTACTTGCAGGTATAGGATAATGAACTATGGACTGTTGATTTCTGATTTAGAGAGAGAAAATCAAAAGTATTCCGTCTCGATGAAATGTTAACATATGCTTTATGCACAAAAATCGAGGTACAAATAGAGGAAATTGCTTTTAATAATAATATATACCCAAAACAGATACGTAAACTATAAGACCATCCCCAAGCAAGGTCAATTTGGCCCAATTGACCTTGCTTGGGTCAAGTTAATTACAATTAGACGGTTGATTAACTTGACCCAAGGTCAATTTGTGTCAATTTTTGACCTAGGTCGAGTCAAATGACCCAACAAATTGACCTAGGTCGAGTCAAATGACCCAACAAATTGACCTAGGTCGAGTCAAATGACCCAAGGTCAATTTGTGTCAAGTTAAATAAGGTGAGATTAAGA
>JAGPOY010001877.1:14721-30588 GCA_018983105.1 Silene uniflora
TTGCAAGGCAATCGGAGGACATTTCTAGCACAAGCGGCATCGTCTCACGCGGGTTTTGGGTGCAAACTATAGGAGGAAATCTACGTTGATTTCTAATCTTAGGCCATTTGCACAGGACCAAAGGTTATTTCTAATTCATTTATCGATCTATTGCATTTCGTATATGACTCGTAATTTTACATTATAAATTTTCGTTATAGTCCTACAAATTAAGGGTAAATATACGGATATTCACCCACACGTCATGTCTCAACCACATGAGCCCCTCCATCCTCAAGCCATCAATGTGCACATCCTCTTTGGAGTGGGAAGCTCCAAAGGGCGACTTAAGCGGAAGACGGTCTCCCAACCGCCTTCCGTCTCCTCAACAACCCTCCTTTTATCACAATACCTCATATCCGAAATTCATCACAAGGAAACATTACAACAAGAATAAGCATACAATAAACATGTGACTTACCATTTTAACATGCAACATCTTATACAAATTCCATCTTTTCCTTTTTAATCACATGACAACCATTTTACAACATCTTTCATTCTTTATATCCTAATCATGTTATAATGCAAACTAATGAGGTGAATAATGATTTCTAGCATTATTAATACAACATGCATATCATCAAGCTAGTAGGGAAAGAATCCCTACCTTCAATCTTCTCAAAGCTCCAAATAAAAACCCTAGAAGTGCTCCTCTATGAAGCTCCCTACATTAATCAATCATACTACTATTACTACACAGCATACATCAAGTTACACTAATTATTTATCTCAAAACCCTTATAATAAACCCCCAAAACCCTAACTTGACAACCACAAGTACTTAGGGTTTGATGAGGATAAAGATTAAGAGGATAATTAGTACTTACCTAGCCCCAATATGAAGAAACAAGGAGGAATAAGGAGTAGATCTAGCACTTCTTTCTCTAAAACCCAACTAATGTGTTTGAATGAGATGTGAAGATAAGAAATGAGGGAATGGGAGAGATTTTAGGGATGGAATCAGATTTGTATGGTCAAAAGAGGTCAATAATCATAAGAACAAAAGACAAGAGTCACATGCGGACGATTGGGCGAAAGCGACAGCCCACTCGATCGAGTGGAAGCTCCACTCGGTCGAGTGGAAGATACTCGGTCGAGTAGAAGTCACTCGATCGAGTAGAAGGCTACTCGGTCGAGTGGACCTCGAGCAGAAACTTACCAAATGTGACCACAATCCACTCGGTCGAGTGGATCTCCGTACTTGGTCGAGTGGCACACCGAGTGAAGCCCGAAATCCGAGATGTTACATACTACTCCCAAGACTCCAAGACTACAATGTACAAATTTCCAAGGATAAGAATAATGCGAGACGGTAAAAGAAGTTCAAATATCAAACGAATCCTTCAACAAGACACCAGGGATTTTAAAATCAAAATAGGAGAAGAAATTAGGGTTAGAAAGAATACCTCTAGATCTGAATCCCTTCATGGATACTCTGAAAGATGAGACGATCCTTATGAAATCCAACAAAACCCTAAAATTTAACAGGGTAATTGACAGTGTAAAATGAAGAATTGATAAAGGGGAGAGTGATGTCGATGGTGAGATAAAGAAACAACAGTAAAATGGGAATTAAAATAGATGTGCGATTATTAAGAATTTGTGTTGACAAATAAATCAAGTAGGTTAGTATTTCATACCTAATAATCGAAGTAATAAAGCGAAAATTAAACCAAAAACCAATTTCTTGCTCCCGGATTTTTAGAACCCTAGGTTTTTAAAAGTCGATTTTGAGTGATTTTGGTAGTTTTGAAGGTTGCAAAATGGGTTATAAGTATGTAGGATTGAGTTAGGGAGAATTTTTGAATGCTTTTGGGGTGATTTGGTGGGTTTTGAGTGAATATTGTGTGAGAGGTTTTGTTTTTGAGAGTGAGGGAGATGAAGATGTGAATGTTGAAGATGAATAAAGAATATAAACGGAAAGAAACATAAGGGATCTGATTTGTCCCACAGTGAAAATATTTTGGTGCGAAGGTAATAACAAGGGTTATATGTAAAAAAAACCGTTGTTAAAAGTAATAACAACGGTTATATGTAAAAAACCGTTGTTAAAAGTAATAACAAGGGTTTTAAAGGAATAACCGTTGTTATTACTTTTCAACTTTTAACAACGGTTCTAAAATGAAACCCGTTGTGATTACTAATAACAACGGTTATAAAGAAATAACCGTTGTTATTACTTTTCACAGAATTGCACCAAAATACACGAACCCGATTAACAACGGTATTACATATAATGCGTCAATATGCGTTGTTAATGGGGCGTTGTTATTGCCTATATTTGTAGTAGTGCAGGATTAGAAGTGGGCGAATACTCACGTGATTATCTACTTGGTCCATAAAAAAATAGGAGTATTTTTTCGCGTTTTGTCATCACTTATGTCTATTCTTAAATAATCCTTCTCAAAAGCTTATAGTTTCTAAAAATATTCTTTATCAAACACACTTATTAACTATAGAGTTCCTTGTGAGCAACAAATAGAAATCACTTTGTTTATGAGTGTTACTTTTAATCTCTTAAAACACTTGAACTTATCAAATAGATATTGTTAAGAACGTGGGGTATTACAATCAATCCACTTGAAAAAACGCTACATCCTCATTGCCTATGACTGCATAACTGGAGTTTACAACAAATGACATCATCAAATGTCAGGAGATTTTAAATTCAAAACAGATTACAACACCTGGATTAAAATAAGTACATCATTATATAAAAAACCAAGGGCTAACTTGTACTCTGAAAAGTCCATGCTCATTTTGTTTTTTATATACTCATATAAAGATGATCATAAAATTAGTATGTACTTCGTATAAAACCTTAATGGGATAGCTGATCTCAAAATGAATAGATAAAATGATGATATTTATAACTAAGAGGATGTACCTTGTATTATATTAACATAAATCTGTTTTTATAAAAGATTAACCGTTATAATTAAGAAAATACATTGGTTTATTTTAATTTATGTGGTGTGATAATGGTTTTTTCAAGTAGCATACTTGACGAGAAAACTCTCCACGAAGAGTTGACACGACGATTCAAATTAGAGGTGAACAAATAATCCTTATGTTCGTAATTTTGTTTGTCTTTCTATTGACTTAGCTATAACCATTCAATAGAATACAATCCATTTCGATTTTGATGTGACCCAAATCCACCTTTTTATTCAACCAACACTTTAGTAAATAAATTTTTATAAAGATCAACTTTATATACGACATAATTAGAAAACAATTTGAAATGACCTTAACTCAAGCAAATACCACCCATGTCCAACTCAAGTGGCCCCTTTATTGGTAGCAACACAATGACAACCTACACGAGACTGTGGCGGTAAGAGGTAAGAACTAGATTTTATCCCCGACCCAAATTTAACTGATCCGAACAATACTTAAACAACCAAACCCAGATACAACTCGATTTCGAATTAATACTACCTAATTGAGTACTGTATGATTTTAATCTAGCAAATCTATTTGTCCCGAATCTACCGAAATTCGAGATCGAATTCGTGTTTTATCCAACTAATAGTTCCTCCTAAGAAGCAATTGTAACATACCTATTGTTTAACAAGAAATAACCCGACACAAGTACAATAATCATTTCCAAAACTCAACTCCTCAATTTAAACCGATTCAAATAAGCCGTTTACCAAGTCCGACCGGGTGCCAACCAAGGTGGAAAAACAATCATACCCGAAAAATTCGACCCCAAACGAACAAGTAACCGGTAAAAAGGAGAAAAAGAGAGAGGCAAAGGCCCAAAACCCAACTCAAAAGCCACCACTCCCATAAGAATGACCCCACATTTTGGCGTATAAAAGCTGACCCAAACACCCCCACTTCCATCAACAATACTTCCACCATTTTTATTTATTTCTACTTGAAAAACACTTGTTTTTTTCATTTGTTTTTTTTTTTTTCACTATTTTTTTCTTTAATTTAAGAAAATAATAGAAGAAAAAAAAGGAAAAACAAAAATCAAAGTTCATTGAATGGCTAACCCCCTTTAATTTCCACCCTTTTTTATCTATAAAATCTTTGTTTTTCTGTCCACTTTATTGCCTTCAATCAAACCAATCTCTCTCTCATTACTCTTAAAACATGTCGAAGGCCATCAATCTTGAAGATATAAAAAATGAAGCTGTTGATTTGGTACATTTTTAATCCTTTTTCATTAATTAATTAATTGTTAATTACTCAATTTTAATTAATTATGTACTTTTTTGCTTGATAATTACTGCTAGAAATTTGAGATCTGATCAAATTCTGCTTTTTATCTTCTGGGTATCGATCATTTTTTCACAAATTCTAGAATTAGACGGTCTCATTTTTTTTTCTATATAAAATGAGTTGTCTTTTTATAAAATGAGACTGTTTCACACTAGAATTACTGATCATTCTTATCTGGACATTTCAAATTTTTCTGGGTTAAATTCTTCTTAGTTAGAATTTACTGTGTAACTGTTTTGGTTAACTGGGTATTAAGCAATTTACTGTGTGAGATATAGTTTAGTTTAGTTTGGTGTGGTAAAAAGAAGTCAAATTTACCGTTACAGGAAACTATTGTCAGAGGAAATAGAGTCAAAATACAGTATTCCATAAAAACCGGATTTTTAGAATTTTATTGGAATAAGTAAGTAAATAATTTAATATTAATATATTTTTTTTTTGAGGGAATATTAATATATTTTTAATTTGTGTTAACCCGTATGTCTTGCTTGCGACTGGTATTTTGTGAGAGGAAATGGGTAGAGGGGACAAGGTGGGCACCCCCCATGTGCTTCTCCACTCACCCGATGGGTATTTTGTGAGAGGATATGGTATCCGTCACTCATTTGTGACGGATAGTGTCCGTCACAAATGAGAATTTGCGTTAACTTAATAAGTTATGTTGAGATTTGACGTAGAAAAAATAAAGTAGGCTGGCACATGAAAAGATTCTGCTTCTTTTACCTGCTACCGTTGTTATATAGTCTGTCATTATAAATTTATAACTTTTGATAATATTTATTTAATTGATTGATGTCATTAAAATTGTTTGCTTTTATGTTAGTTATGTTCATATACGAATACGAGTAATTTATTCCCTTTATTATTTTATTGTTTCGGTTATTAATTTATTATCGATTATACTCGCTATCTCAAATTGGCAATAGATGAATATCGGCCGGGATCGAGTCATGATATCAGCTCTAATGGTATTGAATTTTAGGCAAATATATTTCTCTAGTTTAGAATTCACCTCCCTTGAATCTACCTTTAGTAGAGAAAAGTCGTAAATGACAAGGGATATGGGATTTGACTGAAATTGTGGTTAAAATTAGATCTTGATTTATGTCCTAAATAATTCATATAGTTTTCCTTCAACGTCAAGGTTAATTAATGTGATACACACAAATGTTTAGTTTCCTTCTTTGCACATATTCTATACCATGTGAAAAAGTAACCTCAAATTAATTTTTGGTACCATGTATCATTATTTGGTATATGAAAAAGTCCAAGACTCAATGGTCTCTTAAATGAAATAAAATAATTTCTTTGATCGTCATAGGTAGTGACGGATTTTTTTGCTCATCCTAATCGTAAATCCTGGCTCCGCCACGGATCATAGGTAATAGTCCTAATCATCTTAGTTCATAACTCGTCAGCATGAGGAAAAATAACTCAATTATTATACGAACGTCGTATTCTTAGACGACGGATTTGAGCTAAAGTCATAGTCTAAATTGTTTTAAAAATGTTAAATAAAAGCTAAGTCTAGTCACACCATAGTCTAGATTGTTTTAAAAATGTGATAAACTAAAATCTAAGCAAGATTATGATGATGTTAAAATTTTCCATTACTAGCAATAAAATACTTGGAGAATTTTGGTACTCCTAAGTTACAAGTTGGGAATTTGTAAATATACTTTTCCATGATGGAAAAAAGTACACAAAATCTCACTAAAGACATGACATATCCGCCACTTGAAAAAGACGGATACCATTTTATCTCACAAAGTAACCACTTTTTCTCTCTCTGCAACACTATTTATGTGGTCCCCTTTTTCCACTAACTCATTTTGTATCCATTTTATCTCACAAAATATCCGCCACAAATGGTGACCCGTCACAAGCAAGACTTTTTGAAAAAAGTAAGGGTGTATGAGCAATTGAGAATCATCACCTATTTTAGAGATAATAACTTTTGGCCTATATGTGTCAACTTTTTCATGAAACCAATAAACGAAATAAAGTGGTCTTATCTGTTGGTTCTCCAGGATCTACTCCACTATCTCCTCTCTTAATTATATTTCACGTGGGATGCTTTTTCCACTAATTTTCATGAATTTACAAAAATATTATATTCCATTTTAACTTTTTTAAAAAATAAAAACACATTTATTTATAATAATATATGCGTATTTAATTTACAGAAGACGGTTTTACTATATAATTTGTAATATTACATTATTTAATTAGAAAAATGACTTATTTTTTTAAAAATAATTTTATGTTTAATACTCGTTCTGTTCTAGTCATTTGTTTATATTATATTATTAGATGTCTACTGCACCAAATTGAGTGTATAAAATCAAGTTGTTCATAATAGATAATCGACTGAGACACACTAAGTGAAATAGGTAAATGAATGATCATGAGAGCGGGTAATAAAAAAAATGAAGATTATGTGTTAGTTTTAGAGTCAAAGGCCGTGTTTGGCGTGCAATGGGAAAATTGATCCACTTTAGAAGGTGGAAGCACGGGGATCAAACATGGTATATATTGGAAGTGTCAAAAGTGGTGGCTATTCTTAATTACTCAACTTGCTTTTCATCTTCCTATTCAATTTTCTGTTTTCTTCTGTTTTCATTGTCACGGGAAGCCTGATTAGTTCCATCTTGTCCTATTTTGTTTAAACTTTTTCTGGTTTGTTTGGATGAGTCCTTGTGACGAGTCACAATTTCTTACCTCTTTGGGTATTTCATAGCGGCCTTTGCCTCGTGTAGTGAAAAAAAGCGTCCGAATTGGATTAAAATCAAACAATCGTAATTTTTCATCATTTATACTCAACCCTAAATCCCAAGGTTTTGGCTCTTGCTGGTAAATTCGCTGAAAAGTTAGCTGAAACCTGAAAATTTAATTGAAGACTGATAAATTAATTAAAAATTGAGAATGAAACTAATAAGCTAGCTGAAAAATATATACAGATCAAGTGTACTACTTTCTCCATTCCAATGAATTCTATACATTTCACTTTTTAGGCACTATTTATAAGTCGAGTGAATCTTCGATACAACTTCTAATATATAGCATAAAAGATAGTCATGTGAGATCTTGTTTTAATTGTCTTACCGTGTACATTGTGAATATCCAATTTTTATAATTTTTATCAATATGTAACTAAAGATAATAACAAAAGAAAACGGGTATTGGCAAACGTGAATAAAGCAAATGTATAGAATTGATTGGAATGGAGGAAGTATAAGAGCATCTCCAATGGTTGAGTAAAAGGACTTGCTTGCAAATTCCAAAAGTTCCAAGCTAATTGCTCAACCATTGGAGAGCTTCATTTGGACTAGCTTAGTTTGAGCAACTAGCTCCATGGAGCTAGTAGCTCAAATGGACCCACAAAGTGACATGAACCAATTAAATAAATGTATGTAAATTATTTAAGCAACAACTCTTGTAGCTTAACCATTGGAGGAGTTTGTAGCTTGAATGTGTTATAGCTCAAAAAGGTGATGTGGAAAGTTAAGCTAGTTGAGTTGTTGCCTACCATTGTAGATGCTCTAATATGATACACGGGAAAAATGGTTAGCATAGAAGTGACCATGCCTAGAATTGTCCCAGAAAGAGTACGGAGTAAAAGTTTGCCAAAAACGCTAGTAACAAAAAACTGTAACAAGTACTTGGATGGTACAATAAATACGGTCATAACGGCACCTTAAAACAGACTGCTTGTTTACCTTTCCCTGCACTGAAAACAACTGACGTTACCAAACAGATGGCCGGTTTAATCTAACGTATGTGGGGTCCACTCGCTTTAATTATTTTTCTTGGAGAAATGAAAACATACCTTTATTTAATTTATTTATTATATTTTAATATTTCTTGGGAGTATGAATGTCAAACTTTGGGTTGAAAAATTAAATGCGCGTGTCTGCTACGTCATGTGCGGCGCGTCACCAGGGAACTGACCATCTGCAGTCTGTTTCCTGATTGGTTCTAAACCCGTACATTGTATTCATCCGTACTAACGGGCGTAACGGCCTTTTTGTAAGCCTTGTTTCACCGAGTTAACTCGGTTTGTTATTTTCCATTATTTTAAAATTTTAAAATTTCAAATACAAATTTTTGTTTAAAATAATTTCGTCTTACATTTAAAACATGTTAAATAATACACACGCAAAAATTATAGAGACTGATTAATGACATTTTTGAAATACATGGATTGTGATTTAGGTTAATAAAGTTGTATTTGTACCAAAAAAAAACGAAAGGAGAAAATTACCGTGGATAGTTTGGCTCATATGACAAATATTAATACCAAGATGTCTCGAGTTTGATTTCTGTTGGAAAATACTCCGTATATGTCATGTTAAAATTTATACAATTTGTACTAAGAAAGTTCACTGATCTAAGATAGGGTACAAAATTAGAATAAACGAAGCAAAACTTGAAGTTGGTTTTTCCAAATATTCAAACTTGCAATCATTTGTCTAATTTCGCATTTTTAATGGTAAAAGACATTTTATAACGATACTGCGTTTTGTAGTAAAAATCAGCAATCAAGTTCGATAAGATACAATCTATTTGAAGGTGCACTACTTTAGCTTATAATGGACTATGAGACTATGACACTATGTTGATCCCTCATTGTCGTCCGACCCTTTCTTTGTTTTTGGTGAATGATTGATATCAAGTGTGGACGGAATTTGTTGTTGCGATGTTCGATTTACTATCGACTATTATGCTACTGATCTTGTACCCTGAATATTCCTATCCTCTATGGCAACTTAAGTTTGAAGTTGAATTTGGTTTCTACAGGAGAACATTCCCATTGAGGAGGTCTTTGAGCAACTGAAATGTTCCCGGGCTGGTTTAACAACCGAAGAAGGAGCCCACAGGCTCGAGTTATTTGGACCCAACAAATTAGAAGAAAAGAAGGTAATAACTTTTTTCTACAGCTTTGTCTTCCAAACATATGGAAAATTGTTTAAGTGCATTCTGCTTGACCTTTTTTTGCTTGTAAAATGAATTTTTCAGGAAAACAAATTCCTGAAGTTCTTGGGTTTTATGTGGAACCCATTGTCATGGGTTATGGAAGCTGCTGCTATAATGGCAATTGCTCTTGCAAATGGAGGCAACAAGCCCCCAGATTGGCAAGATTTCGTTGGTATTATGTGCTTATTGGTTATTAACTCGACAATCAGTTTTATAGAAGAAAACAATGCTGGAAATGCTGCTGCTGCCCTCATGGCTAATCTTGCTCCTAAGTGTAAGGTATGGTAAAGTGTCAAACCACTCTGAGAACGTGCTTAAATGTTTTTAGGTGGTGTAAGTTGTAATGATTTTGAAATCTGAAACATAAGCTGTTTTTTTGTTCTTTTTTCTCGGTAATCAAGTTATTTAAAGTCGGATTAATATTTTTCATTTTTCTCTTGTCCAGTGGAGCCATAACATATAGCTCGGTCTATGAAAATCAAAAGACATTGTAATATATGGAGTAGTTAACAATATCCCAATTTCTCATGTTGTATCTTTTTTGGTGTTCAGTTGCTTAGGGATAATCAATGGAATGAGTCAGAAGCTGCATTATTGGTGCCAGGAGACATTATTAGCATTAAATTGGGAGACATTGTCCCAGCCGATGCACGTCTTCTTGAAGGTGATGCTTTAAAGATTGATCAATCTGCCCTTACAGGAGAATCTCTCCCTGTGACCAAGGGTCCCGGGGATGAAGTTTTCTCTGGTTCAACTTGTAAACAAGGTGAGATTGAAGCAGTCGTTATTGCTACTGGGGTCCACACCTTCTTTGGGAAGGCAGCTCACCTTGTCGACAGCACAAACAATGTTGGCCACTTCCAGAAGGTTCTTACAGCCATTGGTAACTTTTGTATTGTCTCCATTGCGGTCGGTATGGTGGTTGAGATCCTTGTCATGTACCCAATTCAGCACCGTCCATACAGGAGTGGAATCAACAATCTGTTGGTTCTCTTGATCGGTGGTATCCCTATCGCTATGCCTACAGTGTTGTCTGTGACTATGGCCATTGGGTCCCACAGATTGTCTCAACAAGGGGCTATCACAAAGAGGATGACTGCCATTGAGGAAATGGCTGGTATGGATGTGCTGTGCAGTGATAAGACAGGAACCTTGACTCTCAACAAGTTGAGTGTTGACAAGAACTTGATCGAGGTGTTCTGCAAGGGTGTGGATAAGGAGCATGTCCTTCTCCTTGCCGCTAGGGCCTCACGAGTTGAAAATCAAGATGCTATAGATACTTGCATGGTTGGAATGCTTGCTGACCCCAAGGAGGTAAATGCCATTTTAAGTCTTTTATTACGGTCTAAGATTAAGTCAACACGAGACTATTTCACAATTAAAACAAATCTGAGTAAATTTTTTTTTTTTACTGACGTCAATTGTTCTGAAATATGTTATGTAGGCAAGAGCTGGAATCAGGGAAGTTCACTTTCTCCCATTTAATCCTGTAGACAAGAGGACTGCTCTAACTTACATTGATGGAAACGGTAACTGGCACAGAGTTAGTAAGGGTGCACCGGAGCAGGTACCTCATGTTCTTTTGGATTTAAGACAATTTTGAGCCCTTCTTTTTAAGGTCAATATTAACATCTGTAATCTTTTGTCTTCTGCACATTAGATCCTTGACCTTTGCCACTGCAAGGAAGACTTGAGGAAGAAGGTTCATTCAGTGATTGAAAAGTATGCCGAACGTGGTCTTCGATCATTGGCTGTTGCAAGACAGGAAGTGCCAGAGAAGAGCAAAGAGTCTCCAGGTGGCCCATGGCAGTTTGTTGGTTTGTTGCCTCTTTTTGATCCTCCCAGGCACGACAGTGCTGAAACTATCCGCAAGGCCCTTAACCTTGGTGTTAATGTCAAGATGATTACTGGTAGGCTTCATCTGACAATTACTGTTTTTTTTTTCTTCTGAGTGCCTTACTCTGGCGTTTGTTAATATTGTCGGATTTCTTCTACTTTGCAGGTGATCAACTTGCCATTGGTAAAGAAACTGGTAGAAGACTTGGTATGGGAACAAACATGTACCCATCTTCTGCTTTGCTTGGTCAAGACAAAGATTCATCGCTTGCTTCTTTACCTATTGATGAATTGATTGAGAAAGCCGATGGCTTTGCCGGAGTTTTCCCAGGTTGGAATTAATCTGATATAGACAGTTGTATTAATTAGAAACCTTTTTAAACCACTCAAGACTCAACATTCAAATCAACAGTACTTGTCATTCTCAAAAAAGAGCATTACCCCGACGCCTCAAAGGGCGTCCTATAAATAACGGCATAAGTGGAACCAATTTGATGAGCCGTTGCATTATTCAATCATAATTCAAAAAAAGAATAGTGGGACTTTCAAGAATAGTGAGTCGTATTGCATTATTCTAATACATGTTAATCTCTGTTGTCTTGCAGAACACAAGTATGAAATTGTCAAGAGGCTGCAGGACAAGAAGCACATTGTTGGAATGACAGGAGATGGTGTGAATGATGCTCCTGCCCTTAAGAAGGCAGATATTGGAATTGCAGTTGATGATGCCACTGATGCTGCAAGAAGCGCTTCCGACATTGTCTTGACTGAACCTGGTCTCAGTGTCATCATTAGTGCAGTGCTTACTAGCAGGGCCATTTTCCAAAGAATGAAGAACTACACTGTTAGCACCTCGTTTCCCTTTTTTCAGCTTCTAAGCCTACCATGTTGCCTTCTGTCTTTCATTGAGAAGCCTCTAAACGACTTTTCCTTCTCACTGGAAATGGAGGGTGTATCATAGTACAAATTCCTTAATTGTTTTGCTTTGTTGTCTAACGTTTACCATGTTTTCTTCCTTTGTCAGATCTACGCAGTATCCATCACAATCCGTATCGTGGTATGTATATATTTAAGAGTTGTACTTAGTACTGCATATGGCTTTTATACAATAGATGGTCATTGATTATTATTTTGTTTGAATTGTTGTAGCTTGGATTTCTGCTTATTGCCTTAATCTGGAAGTACGACTTCTCCCCATTCATGGTTCTGATCATTGCCATTCTTAATGATGGTAAGAATATTCCTAGTTTTGTTCACATTATTTGATAACCCTTTCGAGAAGTAAAGAACAAATTAAAATTGACGCCAACCATTTTTCTTCTTCAAGGTACCATCATGACAATCTCAAAGGATAGAGTGAAGCCATCTCCGGTTCCTGACAGCTGGAAGCTGAAGGAAATCTTTGCTACTGGCGTTGTTCTTGGAACCTACCTAGCCTTGATGACTGTTATTTTCTTCTGGGCTATGAAAGAAACCGACTTTTTCCCCGTAAGCACCATTTATCTTTTTGTGCTCTAAAACTTAAATGATGCCATCGAATTTGTGAAATCAACTCATTGACCCTGTAGTTAGATTTAGGATGCATAAGCAATTTGGTTTCCTATATGAGAATGAGACCAACAACCCCATTGCCCTAAAATTTAAACCTGGGTTTGTCTCACATGTAAAACCGTCTCATACAAGTCATACTATTGTATATGTACGGAGAAAATTCCACCTACTCTGAATTAACACGTACTTTTCTTCTGCACAGAGAAAGTTTGGAGTACGAAACATTTCTGGCAGTGACCCAGAAATGATGGCTGCCTTATATCTACAAGTGAGTATTGTAAGCCAGGCTCTCATTTTCGTGACAAGGTCTCGAAGCTGGTCGTTTGTCGAGCGTCCTGGTATGCTATTGGTGGTTGCTTTCTTGATTGCACAACTGGTAAGAATTTCGCCTTTTGATCATTCTGTTACCAAGAAAAGAAACGATTTATCTCAGTGGCCTAAATTTGTTTGTAATGTTATCAGGTTGCGACTGTGATTGCTGTTTACGCTAACTGGGCCTTTGCCGACATCAAAGGATGTGGATGGGGATGGGCTGGTGTTGTTTGGATCTACAACATCGTCTTCTACTTCCCATTAGACATACTCAAGTTCATAATCCGATATGTCTTGAGTGGAAAGGCATGGCTCAACTTATTCGAGAGCAAGGTACATTAATTCGCCTCAGGCCCTTTTACGATGTATTGAATCTATTTGAGCTTTTGACTAAAATGTTCATGAATTACACCCAGACTGCCTTCACCACCAAGAAGGATTACGGAAAAGAAGAGAGAGAAGCTCAATGGGCCCACGCTCAAAGGACGCTTCACGGACTTCAAGCTCCCGAGCCTTCGTCCACCCTCTTCCATGACAAGAACAATTACAGAGAACTCTCTGAGATTGCCGAGCAAGCAAAGAGACGTGCTGAAGTTGCAAGGTAAGCATGCTTTAGTATAATTATCACGTAAATAGTACTCCGTATAAATTATCATCAAAATATCGGTGTTGAGCTTGTGTTTTTTTTCCTAATGCAGGCTTCGTGAGTTGCACACACTCAAAGGTCACGTTGAGTCAGTGGTGAAGCTAAAGGGTCTCGACATTGATACCATCAACCAGAACTACACCGTCTAAGCAACGAGAGTTTAGTTAAGGAAGACCCGTCGAGAGGGTCCTCAAGATTACGACGAAAGAGGTTGCCTTGATGGGTAATCGAAGGATAATCTCGGTTAGGCTCAAAGTGGAGGCACTTCATAATTTGTAATGAAATGAAGTTCTTGTTTATTTGACAAATTCACAAATATTTAGTAGCTCAGAGGAAGCCCCCTCCCTCCCATTTGATCTGTACCATTTTTTTTCTCTTCTTTTTTTCACTGTAGATGTGGTCAGGCAGTGACCGACCTTTGTTGCATAAATGTCAAAGAAATGAAACGCCATTTTGTTTGGCTATTTTGCTTGTTACATAAATTTCAATGATATAAAAAGGCTTCAAAGTCATGTTGTGTGTTTTTGGGCGACTATTTCTAAAGGTCTGATCGGATGTAAATTGAGTTTTCGATTGGTTAACTGCAAAAGTTCTCGTTTGATTGAACTCAAATTCAAATTCATACGGAGTAGTCGTACAATTTAGTGCAAACAAACGAGTTAACATCTTTATGGGGGAGTACTCGTTTAATTTGCTTTTATTACTGAAATTTTATTACGATTTGGCCAATATATGTAAAACATAACTACATTAAGCATATAAGTTGAATATGACTAAGAATTTGCTTTTATTGCTGAAATTTTATTACTCTTTGCCTCCGATGATGATAAAGTGCAAGAAAAAAACAAATGAAAGGCCTTACATTTGTTAAAACACAAAAACAAATGTAATGAGGCATTTTTATTTCGTCTGTCCTCATGTTCATAGATGACACCATATTATTTTTTCACGAGAGAAGAAAGATAGCGAGTGAAATTGTTAAAATTGACGGAAGATGAACCATTCGGACCATGGGCTTCTGCAGCTGCCTTTTTCCACTCAATAATTTTCCTTTTCATTTCTGTTTCGGTAAATTCCTACCTATGTCGTTTTAGCGAGGTCAAAGTGGTTTATGAGTGAATTAGGTTAGAGCAAATAAGGAAATATGAAGAAAAGACAACACAGGCAATTGTTGACGCGGGAAACCCTAAGAGGGAAAAACCGCGGGGGGAATGGTATCCCACCAAGTATGCACTAGAATGATGTTTATGAGAGATAATCGCCTAATACAAGCTTTCAATTGCCTATGCTATGTCTCGGGTATGGATGTGATGATCTTCTTCGTTTGAGAGCTCGGCTTATATAGCCTTCTTCCAACCCTAATTTTCCTTTCTTCCGCCTCAAGACATCGATCTCCATAAATATCTTTGGATATTTATTCCGGTACGTGGGCCTAGTTCTCTTTACCCGTACCCTTGTCAATCAGTCCGTGGCTCTCGCTTGGGTATTCTTCTGATGGGCCCAGTCAAAGTTAAGCCTTCTAACTCAATAGCCCAATATGCAGCTTTTGGGCCAAACAATTGCCCCCAAGAGATTATAATCCGTTTCTCAGGGTTGTGATCTCTTTTCATTCTGTCTCTCGTATTTCAAATATTAGCTTCCCGCGTACACTTCACCATTCTCTAGAATTCTCATTTAAGTCATTTCCAACCACCTACTTTTGCAATCATTCCCTCTTCTTCCTTGGCGCCGCTGCTTCCTTCAGGTACTTCCCCTTCTTTCTTCCTAATTTCTTTCATCTTTTCACCATGATCCATCGTAAGTCAGTTCGTCAGTCGCCGGCGCTCCGATCTGCCCCCACGTCATCTGCCGGGACCAGTCCGTTTGTCTCCACCGGGGTCCTTTCTGAGTTGTATCGCTGCGATTCTTGCTTTTCCAATGACGACCCGGCTAAGGTGAAGAAACTCTTCCATCTTGGCGACGATGTGGTGATTCATCTTCCTCAAGCCGGCGAGAAGGCCGATTTCCACCGTTCTGGGTGGATCTGCTTATATTTGTACCCATTTCTTCTTGGTTTGTCGTTCCCATTTCCCCCTTTAATTCAAAGGGTATTGCTTTTCAATCGATTGGCGATATGCCAGTTTATGCCTCATGCATGGCGGGTTCTTGTCTCTCTGTGCATACCTAGTGAAGACCATGAGTTGGATCTAGGTTTTGGGGATTTCGCCCGCTTGTACACTTATCGGGCTCAGAAGCCTGGGCAAATTACTCTCCAAACTCGCAAGCCG
>JAGPOY010001878.1:0-16028 GCA_018983105.1 Silene uniflora
ATCGTCTTCAGCAGCGACGTTGTCTTCGTCTCCCCCAGTTGGGCCGTCGCCATATAAATTGATAAACTCGTTGATTAATTCACGTTCAGCATTGCCGTTACCATTGCCGTTAACTGATACTGCGTGTGAACATTCACCTTCTTCATACACATTATTCAGATCAAAATCAAGAGCCATTTCAATAAAAATTAGGGTTTCGAAATTTTAAATTTCTGGGTTTCTTTGATTAATTTTTGATAATTTTTCTGGGTTTTTTAATTAAGTTATCTGGTTGTTTAAGTAAGGAAATTAGTCAAAAAATGATGTTAATTAGGTGTTAATAAAATATATTAATCAAATGTTAATTAAGTAGATTAGATAAGGAGATTAGATTTAATTAGTTTTTAATTAATGGGGGAGTATTTCCCCATAATCCTCCCGCCAAAACCAAAAAAATCCCTCCAAAAACTCCCTCCAACTTTCCCTCCAAACCCAAATAGAATCTTTGACCAGCCATGCCACATGTCGCACCATGAGTGACCAGTGTATAGGCTTAATTACACTTGGTGTAAGTGTATCATCTTTGCTCACTTGACTATGTTAACCCAAAAATACTTAGAAAGAGGAAAAGTAGAAGTAGAAGGTGAAGAGCGTAATTATTGTGGAGTTTAAAGCTAACGAGTCTCATAATCAACGTGAGCCGTAATCTTGATTTTAAAAACTGATGATAACAAACTCCAGTTTTCCAGACAAAAAGTGCAGAAAACCAGCATAACAGTCACTCTTTTCTACACTTGTCACTATCAAAAGCATAATCTTCTCTTCTCTTTGTACTAAAATCATGTTTATTGTCAACACTAATTCTCTAACTCCTAAATTTTGATCACATTTTCTGCATTTTTATCAATGTATATATATTCTCCACCAGGTAATTTCCTTTTTTTTTTCTTTTCATATCTTTCTTCTTCATATACATACAGGTATGTTAAATTGTTAATGTATTTTATATTTCTAAATTTGAATATTCTGTTTTTTTTGGTTAATTTGATGTTTGTAAGTATTAATCTTTTGATTTAGCAACTGGGTTTTGTCGGTGAACAGTAAAGTTGTGATTTTTTTACCTTTTACAGTGATTTTAGTGGTGTGTTTGATATGAGAATGATAGTTTTCCCCAAATTGTTGACACTGATAAAGTAGTTTTTGATTTCAGCAATTGAATGTTGTGTGAATGTGAATGTGGGTTGCTTAATTTTGTGAAATTTAGTAATTGTAAGTAGGAAAGCCAAATGGGTTCTAGATCATTGAATGATGATGATTAAGCAATGGTGAGACTATGAGAGTTGAATTGGTAGCTTTTGAGTTTTGATCCTCAAATTGTTTCGGCCAAGACGATTTTCGAGGACCATTTATGCTTGAATGCTTGATGGTTGTTGATTTTGCTGAAGTTCATTGAATGATGATGATTTAGCAATGGTGAGAGTTGAATTGACAGCTTTTGATCTTCACATTGTTTCGGTCAAGACGATTTTGGAGAACCATTAATGCTTGAATGCTTGATGGCTGTTGATACATTAGCAGAAGCCTTAAATTTTATTTAGTTTCTGTTTCTCAGTTATGCTGAATTTTTTTTCTTGATGAATCTTGAGAACTAGATTAATACAATTGAATTCTTTGGAGTTTGGACATATAATTTGCGAATGTTGCTATATTAAACTGTCGATTTTACAATGTTCATTCGATTAACTCATTTGCGCAGAGGTGCACTATTTTTTTTTATTTTAATTTAGGCGGTAGCAGGAGCTGGTGAATGTGGCAGTGCTAATGGCAGCAGGAGTTTTTGTTGTTCTGGCCTTCGTGTGTTTGCTTTCTTATAGTGAAGCTGATTTTCAAGGTACTTATTACTGTCTGTTCGCTCAATGGGGCAACATGCCAAGATATGTAGAGACTTGGACTTTGAATGCTATCTTTAGTGCCATAATTATGCAAGGCACTTAACATTTGTGAGATTGAACTCAGATAGTTGTGAAGTACTCCGTGAATCCTTAGTTTAAAAAAGCGCACCTTGGATGAGGCACTAGCCAAAACGCATCAGTGAATTTTAGGTGCGCCATTTAGACAAGGCTCACCTTACAAGGCTAACTAGTATGCACTTTCCATATCTTTTAGACAGGGCTCACTATTTCTTTTCCCCATTATTCCCAACTTTACTCCTTGACATGTTAGCCAACTTGAAAACTCCTAAAAAGGCTATTGTTCCCCAAAATATTATTTGGAAATTACAAATTTGTTATAAAAAATAGGGTGCCTCTCGTCCAAAAGGCGTGCGCCTTCGCCTTGCGCTTTGCGCCTCGGTGCGCCTTGCGCATTTTCAGACTAAGCGTGAATCTTTAGTTAGTTGTTGTTACCAATATAACCAGGACCTTAAACGTTGGTCACAAGATGTTTTCTTGTTTGTGTAGAAGCTAAGAGGTTTTCGTTGCCTTTTAACACTCATGACTCATGTATAGAGTGAATCATAACGATCAAAACACGGCTAGGTTCATTCATCCTTACCGATGTTTCTTTTTCAGGAGATGTGCTTTATGCGTTCAAACTTTATTTAAATGCTTCCTCTGGTCAACTGGATGACTGGAACCCCAATCAAGTGAATCCATGCACTTGGTCAAATGTTATGTGTGATCATCGTTTGAAGGTTGTTTCTGTGTAAGTAATTCCACATAGGCTTCTCTCCTTTTTACATCGCCAATGTTTGCACTTTATACTCGTAGTATTTTTTCTCATACATTGTTCATTTGGCTGTTATCTTATTTACAGGACATTGTCATCCTTGGGGCTTTCTGGTACTCTGTCTCCTAAAATTGGTGCTCTGAAGACTCTGACATCTTTGTAGGTTTACTTTTCATGAATTAGCTGGTGGAATCTTATTGTGCATTTTGAACCAATAAAAAAGGATTTTTTTTTTTCAAATAATATTGCCTTTTATTGAATTATGGAAATAGATTAAGCTGTAAACTGGGTAAATTTTCAAAAATTTGCACCAAGCTCTCCCTTGTGCCACCTTCTGTGGGGAATTGATGCAGAGGTTCAATGCTTGCTTATAATTCCAGGTCTTTTCCATTTCTAAAGTTGATTGACTTTCGACAAGTATCGCTGCACACTTGCTCCGAGCCCTCTTTATTGCAATCAGAGAGTGTAGAGAAACTTTTATTTCGAGGAACCTACTGTTGAAAATCAGATGGAGTGGGCAGGAGCGGTGTGACTTATGCACTTGTGATCAAACGTTTTGCAGGGTTGTGTTTGGTGCATCTCTTTAGCAGTCTTCCTAGGGTCATTTATAGTTACATGTAGTGTTATTGACGCCCTTTTATTCCCTTGATCTGATTTGGAGGTCCTTGTCCTCTTTGCTTGTACATTCTCATCGATACGAACATATTCACTGCTACCATGTCTCTAAATTGTGATAAAGTAAAGAAAGATCTTTTAATTAATTGCTTGCTCTTCTTATACAACAGAGTACCGAACTTACTAGCCATTTAATGGAATGTCTTTTGGAGCTTCACATGAGTGTGGGGAATCATAAGATTATATACCTATATATCATTACATTAATTCTACCTAAGACATTTATGCTGGTAGGGCTTTGGTTGCGAACGCAGTGATGGGACCTATTATATTGTGGTTAACTTTATCTGATTGTCCATTACGTCTTACACAACTCAGAAACCGTTAAAAAACATTTATAACGGCATTCTGTTCGAGATTGGAACTGTCTGTTTCTACACATTCTTAGATTTGCTTTTATGTTGGTTCTAGTACTGAGCTGCTCTTGAAGTTCGGTATTGTTTCCTGCAGTGGGTCACTAAGAAAGAACCTTCTTTAGGATGCCTATATCGAACCCCCTTTGCTCCACTTTGAGTAGAAGCCTCTTTATAGGTTAGTGGGGTTATGATATCATAGTAAATGAATGTAATTCACAGGAATGATGACATAGAGCCATGGACCTCTCATTTATGAATGTTCGGTCAGAACTCCTGGTCTATTCCATTTCTAGAATTGAGGATTGTCGACAAGCATCACTGCACATTGTTCCAAACTCTCTATATCTCAAGTAGGGAATTTAGAGAGACTATTATTTTAAGGAACCTACTAATTGTAAAATCAGATGAACTGGACGTGAAGGTTGTGACTTGTGAACTCGTGAGAAATTGGTTTACATGGTTGTGTTTGGTGCATCTCTTTAGCAGTCTTCCTAGACTCATTTTCTAGCTCAACGAAGTGTAATCGGCTCCGTTTTCTTCCGTTGATCTGCTTTGGAGATCCCTTGTCCTCTCGTTTGTATATTCACATCTACACAACACAACATCACCGTCCCAACGTCTCTAAATTGTTATATCTAATTGTTTGCTCTTCTTATACAATCGGACTTACTAGGTATTTTTTGGAATGTCTTTTGGAGCTTCACATGAGTAAGGGGAACTATATAATACCTGTAGCATTACATTAATTTTACCTTTAATATATCCCTGCAGGGATCTGGTTGGACCTAGACATTGTGTCTAATTTCGTCTGACTGTCCAAATTACCTCTTAAGTATCTCCGTGCGTGTTGAAAATTTATAACGGGGTCCAACCCTAGATTTGAGAATGACAGTTTCTATATACTTCTTAGCCTTGCTTTTATGTTCGTTCTAATGCTGAGCTGTGCCTGAATTTTCGTACCATTTCCGGTTACGAGTCATCAAGAAAGAACTCTTTTTTGTTATAGGGGATATTGTGTACATTCGACCCCTGTACCGCAGAAGACTCTTTATAGGCAATGGGGTAATGATAATCATTGTAAATGGATGTAGTTCGTGACATGAAGCCAAGACTCTCCAAATTTTTTTTTTCTCTTTTAATTTTTTTTTTGGTACCCTTCCTAGCTTTCTTATGACTTCTGATAATGAAATTATATTTGTTACTAGATAAATATTTATGTTAGTTGCATTGTTTGTGCAGATCTCTGCAAGGGAATGACATTCATGGCAAGATTCCTAGAGAGTTCGGAAACTTGACAAGTCTGACAAGCTTGGATTTAGAAGATAACCGTTTGACCGGGGAAATACCATCTTCCCTCGGTAATCTTAAAAATCTTAAATATTTGTGAGTAGTAACATCTTTTTTTTTTTCAATTCTGCATTGAATCACCTATATCCTTTTTTTTATTATCCTGGTTAATATAATTTTGTCCACGCAGAATTTTGAGCCGTAACGCTCTCAAGGGAACTATCCCAGAATCTCTGTCCAGTCTAGATCACTTAATTAGCATGTAAGTGAAAGTAGGAATCTTCTTTAAAATACTTTTCTGCTTCCTTTTTAGTTCCAACTTTCTGTATTTGGTAATCTGGTTAGAAATTCTATTCGAAATAAATCACTCCCTTGTAATTATAATTATACTGCCTCTTGTGTCTCATATATTATGGTTTGTGGTGGCAGCCAATTATCTTCAAATCAGCTCAGTGGCGAAATTCCTGAGAAACTTTTAAAGGTTCCGAAATACAAGTATGATATTTAACTCTATTTTACAATTAAATAGTTTGTTCTGTCAACTTATTCCGCACTAAGACGAATGTATTTGGTAAAGAATAGAAGGGTGAAGAACTATACTGTTATCTGTAATGAACGATTATCATATATAAATATTTGATTCTCCTACTGCAGTTTCACCGGCAATGACTTAAACTGTGGCGAAGATCTTCATCATCTTTGTGTCTCTGCTGCTAGTTATACTGGTAAAGTATCAATCTGCAGAATTATTTTAATTTCACATAGGAATTGCATTTGCAGAATCTAAAATCATAAATTTATACATCACGTGTTGACTGACCGACTGACAGATATTCAATATATTGTAGAGTCTTCAAGCAAAAGGAAACTTGGAGTTATAATTGGAGTAATTGGAGGGCTTATTTGTGTGTTACTTATTGGCCTCGTGGTTGTTTGTGTGGCCAAGAGAAGATACGCGGGTTTGAAGCGGGAAGTCTATGTTGATGTTGCAGGTTCAGTTGTTCATTCTTTCTATCTCTTGCTTCACTGTTTATTGTCTCTTTAATGGAGCAAGTGCATATTTGTGTGTAGATCTTGCGAGATAATGGAAGTGTTTGGAGTTCTTGGTAACATATTAAGTTTCCATTTGGCTGGTTATCATGATGGTAATTATTTGGCTATTGTAATTAAGACACGTATATAAATAGGATGGAGCGACAGAGTGAGTATGAATACATGCCTGCAAATTTATGTGGTTGATCAATAGTCCATAGACCACTTGTCATCTTCAGCAGCTGGTGTAATCAACCTGTTTCTCTCCTGTGTACTCTTTACAGGCGAAGTTGATTGTAGAATTGCATATGGCCAACTTAAGCGATTTGCATACAGGGAATTGCAAATAGCAACAGACAACTTTAGTGAGAAAAACGTTCTTGGTCAAGGTGGCTTTGGCAAGGTTTATAAAGGTCTTCTTGGAGATAATACAAAGGTTGCAGTGAAAAGATTAACCGATTATGAAAGCCCAGGAGGGGATGCAGCTTTCCAACGTGAGGTCGAGATGATAAGTGTTGCTGTGCATAAGAATCTACTACGCTTAATAGGGTTTTGCACTACCACAACTGAGCGACTTTTGGTGTATCCATTTATGCAGAACCTAAGTGTTGCTTGTCGTCTGCGAGGTACATTGACCATCCTACCCTTGACATTTATTATAAGTTTACAACTTTTCCTCTCTTTTGAGCATCTTTGACTTCTTTGGAAATAGTGTATCTGTTGATGCCTCTTTGTTTGTAACAGCTCTAAAATAGGAGTATTGCTACCTTTACATGCTATAAATTCCAACAATGAGTCTTGTATGAGACGGTCTCACATGTACGACTAATCCAAATGTCTTATTATCTCGTTTAATCATATGGTTAAGGGATCTCACATGTTAGATCGTTTCTTGTCAATTTTATGGATTTCCATAGTAGTGCTACGTTCTTCAATTGGATAAGTTTCACAGTGAGTTGTCCTATCGATCGATTTATCAATTATGGTGGAAAATTGAGTTGTTATTGAAATGCCATCTTAGTATCTTACTATCCTAGTGTTCCTTTCTCTTCTGCAGAGTTAAAACCAGGGGACGCTGTTTTGGACTGGGATACGAGAAAACGAATATCGTTGGGAACAGCACGTGGTTTAGAGTATCTTCACGAACATTGCGACCCAAAGATAATCCATCGTGATGTAAAGGCTGCTAATGTGTTATTAGATGAGAACTTTGAAGCAGTAGTGGGTGATTTTGGGTTAGCGAAGTTGGTAGACGTGCGAAAGACTAATGTGACTACGCAGGTACGCGGGACAATGGGACACATAGCTCCCGAGTATCTATCCACCGGAAAGTCATCAGAGAGGACTGATGTTTTTGGTTACGGCATTATGCTTCTTGAGCTTGTGACAGGCCAACGGGCTATTGATTTTTCACGCTTGGAAGAGGAAGATGATGTTTTATTACTTGATCATGTAAGATGCATTGATAATTTAACATCATTCTTAATTGAGTTAATCACTAGATGCTATTAATTTGGGCTAATTCTTATTATTGAAACGATTTTTCTAACACGTCGCCGTAGGGCTCACATTAATAGCTAATTAGAGAAACATTTAGAAGGTTATTTTATTAATTATGGTAAATATTAGTTTGTACATCAGTTTCTGATGATATATTCTTAAGAAACTTTCTCTAGTTAGCTTCTTATCGTGTGCCCTCAGGAAACACAATTTCTGATGATTTTGGTAAAAATCGTTTAATTAAATGGGATCTTAACAATTAATGGGTTTTTTGTTGTCTTGAATTTCATGTGTGACTAATGTGCATTCGAGCAAATATGAAAGATTCTTGATTTTTTTCCTTCTAGCCGCCTCTCCTAATTTGACAATTATGAAAACTTATATGAGACCGTCTCGTATGTGAGATCAACCCATTATTTCTATATTTATGAGGATACAAGGATATGGGCCGGTCTCACGTATTCATGTAGGACTCACTAGATTGATTTTTTTGCAGGTGAAGAAGCTGGAAAGAGAAAAGAGATTAGACCGAATTATTGATAAGAATCTGAGTAATTATGATACTCAGGAGGTAGATATGATGATAAAAGTTGCATTACTATGCACTCAACCCTCACCAGAAGAGCGTCCAGCAATGTCAGTGGTAGTGCGTATGCTCGAAGGAGAAGGTCTGGCTGAAAGATGGGAAGAATGGCAGCATGTTGAAGTCGGTCGCAGAGAAGAGTATGCAAGACTGCAGAGAAGATTTGAATGGTGTGACCATTCCATTAATAATCAGGACGCCATTGAATTGTCAGGGGGACGATGAGACTTATTGTTGAGGTAATTCTTTCGGGCACTGTCATTTGTGTGCTTGCGGTCTTGTGTTCTCCTATGTATAGTAATGTACATTGCGGAGAATCTTAAGAAACCTTCGAGAATAATAACTGATTTGAACTTTGTGCAGCTTTGAGGTTTATGATTTTGGAATAATTTTACCGTTGTCTTTAACCAATTTGACGCGGGATGTTAGGAAAACTAACTCTTCTAGACGATTCTTGTTTCGTTAAGATATAGCTAGCTCTAGATTCCGATGGGATATTACAATAGTAGAGAAATGGGGATTTGCTTCAGCTTGGTACTATGAGATGCATAACTGCTAGAAAATCTTAGACCCATAACAAACAATATTACTCCCGTCATGGTATATTGTGTTGCGAAGAGTAGTTTATTCTTTATTCTATCATAATATATAACTAACGAATAATAATATTTTTGGCTCTACCGAAAAATTGAAAAGAAAATCTTAGATCTATAGATCAGATTAAACATCTAACTAGTTACTGCCTCCATTCATCTCATTTCCATACGTTTGATTAAAACAAATGTATGAAAATGAGATGAAGTACACCATTAAGGGAGTAGCGGAGATGGATTTCATTGTAGCCTTGTCGGACAGGGGAGGGAGTGGGCTTAACAGCCACAGCGCGCAGTTGATGACGCTACACCATTCTTCCATGATCCTATCTTGGAATTATTATGCTGCGACTTTTGTGTGTCTAGCCTCTGATGCCCCTCACCCTTAATCAGACCCCGCCTGTTGCTCGACTTATTCTCTACTAGAAGATATTGTGGAATTGTCTCCAAGTCCTTGTGTTCAATGCTGCACTTTCTGTAGTCGACACCCGCCATAGCCAATGCATCGATCGACATGATTTCTATTAGTGCTTTGTTGTTTATCTCTCTTTGTTCGATATTTAAAGACGAGTTTTGAGTATTTATAGAGGTTGAAACTATGGAGCTGAAATATCTCAGGACTGGATTACACACAACTCACAAGCAATGCAACTATGCTAAAAGTGTTGGTTCAATGTTTTGAGTTGTCTCTTTTCTTGTCCTAGACTTCCCTTTTCCTGTCCTAGACTTTGATGTATCCGTGACTGCCCTCACACTTAAAAAGTGCACCGAACTTGCTCTTTCAGTTAGACTGATAGACTTTACGATGTTGTCCTATGAAAATGGCGCTTTTTAAGCCTAATCACAAGCCTTGTTTGGTTAGTAAGTTTGGTTAGAGGGGAATGATGTCAGGCTCATGCTCTGATGATTGTGGCAATGCATCAAAACACCAAGGGCGGAAAATGGAGGGATCTGTTTTCTTTTCTCCAAGCCGAAAATACCATGTATTTAATAGTTCGGAAACAAGGTCATCCGTCTTCAACTTATTTTACCCTCTCTTTGGAAACCGAGTGTGTATCGATGTGTTGAGGAATCATTGATGTTATAGTGCCTATATTATGTCCAACGTATATGCGAATGTTTCACATTTATTATAGAGGCGAAAGTTGACCGTTTTATAAACCAAGGATAGTTCCGTCACAAATAAGAATTTGTGTATCTACTTATCTAGTAGGGTAGACCCAGGCAAAATTGTTGGATGAGATTGAGAAACTACACCCTGACCTGCAGGACCAAACTACGTTTGAAATAACAGAAGGTCTCCCTTCAGACGGCCATTTTCGTCTGAATCATAAGACCTGCAATAGAAACTATGGATGTGGTAGTTTGTGTCACAACTCACACATTCACAAGCGAGGGAAAACTAGAGACTAAAACCTAGGGGATATATTTCTTTTAGTAAATCTTGTGGCGGTCTTTTTAAAAAGACTTCTCACAATGAGATTGCGAGTATACTTTAAAAGCACGAATAGGATTATACATCCAGTTGTATATAAGCATTGTACAACCAAAAGTATAAGAATCTGAGCTTATATGTATTTTTTCTGAGTTAATTCAAAATTCATATTTTTAATGTGTAAATGAATGAGTTCAGATATTTTCTAATAAAGCTCATATTCTTTAACATAAAGCTCAGATACTTTATTATAAAGGTCAGATTCGACACCGTACAACTGGGAAATGGATCATTTCTCTCCATTTCCTCTCACAATCTCTTTAGATACTAATTTCCGCTTTCACTCTTATTTTTCCTTTATTTTTATGCGTAAATTTAGAACCGTTAGATGTTATGAAAATACGATCCGGACCATCGATAAGAACTTGTCTCTCCATTTCCTTTGTTTAAATTGAGAGAAAACGGACACGTACAACTGGTATATAGTGCATGAATTGTTTTATAGTCCCTGAAAACTTTAAAATAACAAGTGGCAAAGCAGTGCATTGTTGACAATTGGCACAATCGTCTGGAGCACAAGCTGCACAACGTTACGACTTACTATTTGGCTGAATTGGCTCTTCAGTAACAAGGTAAAAAACAAGCAAAATTAATGGTGGTTGTCAAAGGTAGGGCAGTAATCTAAGATTAGGTAATACGCTTTTTGGTTGCTATTTCAAATACGGAGTAAATTCAAGTAATAGTAATACAATAATTGGATAACAAGAACCCCAAATATGGAATGTTTCATGTTGACTTATATAAGTATGAATTTTAATCATATGACTTCGAGCCATTTTTATTTGATTTTGGTGTAATAATACTTACAATAATGATGATTTAAGATGTCGGCAAAGTACATGAGGTTGTAATATTCATTATCACCTAACCTAACTCACAAAATCACTGAAATCAATCTATGTAATATTTTTGTGTGAAAATTCCGTCCCATATTATTGCATATACCTGTATATTTTACTGACAACCTCGTACAACTTTGAGTAAATAAGTCGTTTAATGCTTCATGGTTTATGATGGCCTTAAATTGATTAGAAGAATCGGAGTAAGATAACTCATTGTGGACTCAAACTCAGGTTATTGTGAAACTTGTAATACATAAAATAACTCCCTGGCCTTATGAATCTCATATAAAAGATTACAAGCGATGAGTACTTGTGGGTGTATAGTACGTATTCCTTTATATGCAAATGAAAACAAATTTTAGCGCTGATAAATTATCTAAAATGACACTTAAATTTCCTTTCGAGATCATAAGCTTCATGCGATACAATTTATAATAATGGTCGAGTCATTTCTTATAATTAATAATGGGACTTATAGTTGTAGTTGATTGGATTAGGCACAAGTTCATATACTCCTTATATTTTAAAGTTGAAATAGGTTTTACATTACGTCCTCCCAATATATAAACACAAAATCTCATTGAAGACACGCCATATCCGTCACAAATGAAGACGGATACCATTTCCTCTCACAAAATACCCATCAAGAGTGAGTGGGAGAGCACATGGAGGGTGCCCACCTTGTCCCCTCTACCCATTTCCTCTCACAAATTACCCGTTGCAAGAGCCGACCCGTCTTAAGCAAGACTTTTTGATAAATAAAAATGGAACCCCAAGTACAAGTGTACACAGAAAACGGTATCTTTGAAGTGTACACTATGTCGGCCAACTGCCTTAGGTCGTACCGTCGTACGTATATTTAATAATGCAAGGATCGAGATCTTACGTTGAATCGATGAGCTAGGTAGGATTACAAATTAACAAAAATACACAATTATGTAGCCAAAATATTTTAAAATCTTGTGTTTAACTCACAAAACATTACTCCCTCTATCCCAATCAATAGTTTACATTTGCTTTATTTTCCTTTCACAAAATAAAGTAATTGTAAGCTATTCACCGGAATAGAGGGAGTATATATATTATCTAATCATGTGTCCACAAATTGTTTCGGTTTATAGTAATTTCCTGTCTTAGAGTCATACATAAAATTTTAGTAACTGAAGAAATGAAAATGTTGAATAATCGGGTTAAGATTCTACTTTAAAAAATTTGAGATAAGGTGAATCATAAGCTCCTAGCTAGAATCGGGATTGGTCACAATTTTTTTAATCATAGTTAATTTCAGTGAAGTCATGTATCACTTCACGTATACTCCAGCTTTTTGCTCAATTTAAATTATAACATGCATAATCATTATGTGAAAACTCGAATATTGTACGAATAAACTTTTTAGAACCCTATTATTGAACCCTTAACTCCATGCATTTATAATTAATCTAATCTACATTTCTAATTTTCTACGTACGTATTGTTTGACAGCCATGCAAGAATAAAAGACCTTTATTTAATAATTAATCTTTCTTTGAATAAATTGATTATTATAGCTATAAGCTACTCTATCTACTACCGCCATTGTTTGATGGACTGATGGTGGACTTTAGTTCATTTGACTTTGTTCAGTGATAAAGTCAACAATGAAATTTCAATTCGATACATACGCAACACTAATTTATATACTCGGACAATAGAAAATCTCTCTTAAGATCCTATATAAGTGTAAAAATGATCGAATTAAATAAATACATTTTTAACATTAATAAATGTTTGTACTAACGTTGTTTTATGAGCAACTAACTTTAATTCCATTTCTAACCAAGCAATACCGTTTAATAGCTAGCATGTTCAAAAGGTTCCCAGAACCGATACCTAACACAATCATTTGTCCTTATTTGCTAGTCGAATGTTAGGTTTAAGTATTATTTTCTATAAAAACGAAGTTTTCCAATTACATATGGGGTATGTCAAATGGTCTTATAAAACCGGATCTCTCAAATCCATTTAACAGCCTTGTTTCTAACTTGCGACTTTAACTAAGAATTTGTGTTATTAGAGTTGATTACTCTTAAAAAACTTGTAGTTGATTGATTATTCAAAAAATCCAATTTTGTAAAACTTGGTTAATGTGTTCCTAACTACTTGGGGACCCCTTGAAATGATTAGTTAAAGCTTGTACGTCACTCTTGTGACATTAATATCATAGTCAAATCCGCCACTTTTCTCTCTTATTACGCCCATTTGAGGGAGTAAGTAATGGACAAAACCCCTACGTGTGCTTGTTTTTACTGGCCATTATTTATCATACGGAGTATTTCAGACCTTATATATGCAACCCTATTGGTATTGTAGTCTAAAGAGTGGTTGGCTTCCAAGAGTCATTTTCAAGCCTTTTTCATGGCCTCTCTTAATCTCATCGTATCTATAATCTCCGTTTTGAGATGCCAATCGGGTTAATTGGTCTCGGATTTCAATTTAAGTTTAGGTAAACAAAGATTTGGACATAATACATTATGTCTCAAATTTTCTATGGCTAAATCACTTCTCGTCATTTAAAGTTAATTAGATTTTAGGGCAATTCAATTAGGCCAGGTTTTGTAAAGACTAGTTTTGTAAAGATGGGTGATAAAGAAAGATTCACATTTTCTACGGCTAAATCCCTCTTCGTTTAATGTTAGATTTAGGAAAATTCAATTAGGTCTGGTTTTGTATAGACGGTAGATAAAAAGATCCTGAATATCTTTTTATTTACGGAGTATTAACATTACACCTTTTCCATTATTGCCTGGGGGAAAACTGATTTAGTTGATTTTTCTTCGGAGACGAGTTGATATCATTGTATATTTCATTTGTATTTTCCTTTATTTAAAAGACTTAATTCGTTTGCCATGCATGCAATGATATTTTGACAAACTACACATTATGGTAGTACGACTTCATATGATCATATCGTAGAATGCTGTAACGCCTGTAAGCCTGTCAGACACATAGGACATATAATATCTGAATTAAAAATGGCATTTGTACAATGTAAACAAATCTTCAGGTATCATATTTTGTGAGGAATCATCCTCTCCATTACTCAAAAAGAAATGGATGTCCATTGATTTTCTACGGTCCGGATTAAATCTGGGCTCGATCGGATGGTTGTAGATTTCTTTAGAAATAAAAAAGTAAATAAATGTGAATATAATATATAATATATTAATGTTTGTGAGAGGTAATGGAGAGAAAAGTAATGGAGAGGATTTTTGCTCATATTTTGTCACCTAGGGTTTGACGTTTTGTCAATAGATTAGCAACTCAGGGAATAGCTAATTGCTGATTTTTAGACGTAAACTGTTAGGCTATGTAACACGTGTACAATAGTGTGTGCAAAAGTTATAGATTAATAGGATAATTCACGCGGTATCCCGGAAGTTTGCCATTTTTGCACGAAATACCCAAATTTTTGAACCGAAAATTTAAAGAGGTCGTAACTCGTGTTTACGAGTTCAGAAAGTGACGATTTTTTTTTCCAAATCGCTCATCTTTCCGAGAACTACAATTTGAAAAAATAAAATTGCCACATTTGGATCCCGTTGCTAGGAGTTATTGTGCATCAAAGTTTTTCCGACCGAACAAACTTTGAGTGATAATATCTCTAGGTCACGAGTTCCGAACTCGTCAAACTTTTTTTTCAAATCATAGTTCTCGATAAGATGATCGATTTGGAAACAAAAATTTTCATTTTCTGAGTTCGTAAACACGAGTTATGACCTCTTTAAGTTTTCCGGATAAAAAATTTGGATATTTCGTGCAAAATGGCAAACTTTAAGGTTACCACGTGAATTATCCGTTAATAATTAATTTTGAGTAGGAAAATGAGACAGTATCAGTGGGTATTATCAATTCGCGGTACTTACAATTCTTTCACATATCCTTATCGGCCTTATGTACGGTCCATCACATTTAGTAACCCTATAAGGGAGTGGCACCAAGACTCGTTACTAGCCCTGTTGTCCATTAGATGAACAAACTAGCTAGGAACAAATGTGTTGCAAAGTGATCATCATAATTGAAAAGATGGAATGTATTTCCTTTAATGCTATGTATCTATTTATTAGGAGTCTATTGTTTTGTATTCTAGGAAGATGATTCATTAGGAGTTAGACCATCCCCAAGCAAGGTCAATTTGGCCCAATTGACCTTGCTTGGGTCAAGTTAATTACAATTAGAAGGTTGATTAACTTGACCCAAGGTCAATTTGTGTCAATTTTTGACCTAGTTGGAGTCAATTGACCCAACAAATTGACCTCCCATGTGGCCAATTTTTGACCTAGGTGGAGTCAAATGACCCAACAAATTGACCTTTTGCTTGGGAGGGTAAAGCTGGGTCAAGTTAAATAAGGTGAGATTAAGAGTAAAATTGGGTATTGACCCAATTAAGGTGATTCTTGCTTGGGGATGGTCTTAGTAGGATATTTATTTCCATATTATTAGGAGATTAGGAGATAAGGTTGTATATATTGACCTCCATCTAAGGCTTAATCAATCGATCAGTTTTACCTCATCTTCTATCTCCTTCTACTTCTTCCAATTTTATCATGGTTATCAGAGCAACGATCCAATTCTAAATCACAAATAATTTATACACACTCCATCAATATGACAGGAGCTCACAACTCAGGCAAGAAGAATGGAGACAATGAGAAACGTGTTATATCCATGGCGTCACCACTCTATCTCCATCCCTCTGATAGCCCCAACATGCCGCTTACGTCATCCAAATTCAACGGCACTAATTATGATTTGTGGTCAGATGCCGTCAGGAATGGGTTGGATGCTAAGAATAAGTTGGGGTTTATCGACGGGAAGGTCGGAAAACCTGCAGGAGATGAAGGAGAGGATAATATTGAATTGGTGGCATGGAGACAATGTAATGCCATGGTTAAAGGGTGGTTAAGGAGTTCAATTGATGAA
>JAGPOY010001880.1:0-16026 GCA_018983105.1 Silene uniflora
TAGTGGAAAACCAAAACAACTTGGGAGTTGGAACACATGAACACATTGTATGGAACAAACCAACAATTCCCAATGCAAAACAGCAAAGAAGATGCCAAGATGCTACTCTATTCTCATAGTCTCCTAATCTTACTCCACCTGTAATACCAAACAAACTCGTACACCACTCTCTACAGTCACACTCCCTTCACCAGTTTCACCCTTTCCTACATTCCCTCCACAAAAATTACCATTCTACCCCTCGAATGCCTCTCCTCGAACCCACCGCATAAAACGATGTCGTTTCCTCTCTTCCTCTCCCTCTTCTTCCTCCCCCTCCTCTCTCACATTTCCGCCACCTCCCCCTCAAACGACGCCGTTTCACTCCTCTCCGTCAAATCCGCCGTCACTCTCGACCCCACGCGCTTCCTCTCCACCTGGCTCCCATCCACCGACCACTGCACCTGGCCCGGTATCACGTGCTCTTCCTCCTCTCACGTGACATCACTCAACCTCGCCGGGAAAAACCTCGCCGGAACCCTACATTCCGCCGTCGGAAACTTCTCTGAGCTCCGGTTTCTTTCTCTTTCAGGTAACGCGTTTTCCGGCGAGATTCCGACGGAGATCGGGAATCTCCGGCGGCTTGAAACGCTAGAGCTTCAATTGAATAACTTTAGTGGAAGAATTCCTAAGGAGATTAGTAATCTTGATGTTAATTCGGTTCAAGTTGTTAATTTATCGTTTAATTTGTTGACCGGACCGATTCCTGAGGGTTTAATCGGGTTTGGTAGGGTTAGGGTTCTTGATTTGTCGAATAATCAGTTATCTGGTAAGATTAATTTAGGTAAAGGTGAATGTTTGTTTTTACAGCATTTGAAGCTTTCTAATAATTTTATTGTTGGTAATGTGGTTAGAGAGATTGGGAGGTGTGTGAATTTGAGGACATTGTTGTTGGATGGGAATATCTTGGAAGGGAGTATACCGCCGGAGATTGGCGCGATTTCCGAGCTTAGGGTTTTGGATTTGTCTAGGAATAGTTTGACGGATGAGATTCCGAAAGGGTTGGGGAAATGTAGGAAGTTGAGTGTGATTGTGTTGACTAATTTGGAAGAGTATAGGGATGATAGGTCTTGGAGTGTTTTTCGAGGAGAGTATAATGCATTTGTTGGTGGGATTCCGGATGAGGTGTTTATGATTCCGAGTTTGAGGGTTTTGTGGGCGCCTAGGGCGAATATTGGAGGTAGGTTGTGGGATGGTTGGGGCGAGGGGTGCTCGTTGGAGGTGGTTAATTTAGGGCAGAATTATATGGAGGGGATGATACCTAGGAGCTTGGGTTTGTGTAGGAATTTGAGTTTCTTGGATTTGAGCTCGAATCTTTTTGAGGGGGAGTTCCCTTCGTTAGTCCGAGTTCCTTGTGTAGTGTTTTTGAATGTTAGTCGGAATTCTTTATCTGGGGTTCTTCCATCGTTTGTGAATAGCAGTTGTGGTAAAGGTGGAGACTTGGATGGGAAAGATTTGGGTTTTCTCGATGAAGAAGATATTCGGTATGCTTACTCAACCATAAGCATTTGGAGTTCGCAAATGAATGGTCGAATAGAGCCAATGCCGGATGATGGCGTTATAATAACCCATGATTTTGGCTGGAATAATTTCAGTGGTCCGCTGCCTCTATTTTCTTTGTCTGAGGGGTTATTTATGGCTAATTCGAGTACATCTTATAATCTATTGCTGAACGATAATGGCTTCAATGAGTCTCTTCCACGTGAGCTGTTGTCTGACTGTAGCCGTTTTCATAGCTTCTCGTTGAACTTGACAGCCAACAAGTTATCTGGTGAGATTTACCCGACATTACTTCCAGAGTGTGTACGGCTTACCAGATTCGAAGCTGCACAAAATCAGATTACAGGATCGATTTCATCTGGTATCAACACCTTGCTTATGCTCATTTATCTTGATTTGAATGATAATCGCTTATCCGGGCCTTTGCCTGAGCAGTTGGGAGACTTGAAACATTTGAAATCACTACTTCTCGGTAACAATAGCTTCACGGGGAAAATCCCTTCACGACTTGGTCAATTGAGTCTCCTTGAGGTCTTGGATTTATCTGAAAATAATCTTAGTGGAGCAATTCCTTCCACATTGGGAAACACAAGTAATCTTGAAATTCTATTGTTAGATCGCAATATGCTCACTGGTGATATACCTGAATCATTCTCGTTGTTGTCTCATTTGGTGCAACTAGATGTGTCTTATAACAACCTCACTGGTCGTATTCCGCCACTACGACATATTAATGATTGTGAAAGCTTCAAAGGGAATAGCTTTCTGCATTCATGTCCTGAACCATATTCATTGCCACCAGCTGGCTTACCATACCCTCTTGAAGTTCATAATGAGCATCATCACAGAAAAATGAAGTCTTTAATAATTGCGACAGCAGCTTCTATATCTGTTGTGCTTGGTGTTCTCCTAATGATAGTGCTTGGTCTCACTCTTGGTCGAAAGAAACTCCGTGGACTTACTCGCCTGAGGAGAAAAGTAGTGGTGACTTTTACTGACACCCCAATTGAACTGACCTATGATAATGTTGTCAGCGCGACTGGAAATTTCAGCATTCGTAATTTGATAGGTACTGGAGGATTCGGGTCGACTTACAAGGCTGAATTAGTTCCGGGCTATCTTGTAGCAGTAAAGAGGCTCTCCATGGGGAGGTTTCAGGGGATTCAACAGTTTGAAGCTGAAATTAAGACATTAGGTAGGGTTCGACATAAGAACCTTGTCACCCTTATTGGGTACTATGTAGGAGATACCGAGATGTTCTTGATTTACAATTATCTTTCTGGTGGAAATCTCGAGACATTCATTCACAACAGGTCGTCAGGGAATGTCAAATGGGCAGAAATCTACAAGATAACTGATGATGTGGCTCATGCCCTTGCTTGCCTTCACTATTCATGTGTTCCTCGGATAGTTCATCGGGATATCAAGCCAAGCAACATTCTTCTTGATGAGGACCTTAATGCCTACTTGTCTGACTTTGGGTTAGCTCGGCTTTTAGAAGTTTCTCAGACACATGCTACAACAGATGTGGCCGGCACATTTGGTTATGTGGCACCGGAGTATGCGACCACATGTAGAGTGTCTGACAAGGCCGATGTTTACAGCTTTGGTGTCGTCCTTCTAGAATTGATGTCTGGGAAGAAATCGTTCGATCCTTCATTTTCTGAATATAACAATGGTTTTAACATTGTTCGTTGGGCCACGATGTTGGTGGACGAGGACCGCAGTTCTGAGTTCTTCTCTTCAGACTTATGGGAAGCAGGGCCTGAGGAGAATTTATTAAAGATGTTGCGCCTTGCATTATCATGCACTGTGGAGGCACTTTCCATTAGACCATCAATGAAGCAAGTTCTTGAGAAATTAAAACAGCTAAGCACTTAAGAGAATGATGTGCTGGTCTTGAGATTTCTGTTCGCAGCTTAAGATGGTAATCAGGAGGTGATCAGGTGACTGATTTCGGATGCATGGATATTCTTACACTTCAGGTATCTTTTCACCTGCTACTGTTCTCTAAGAAGTTCCTTGTGCTATTATCAAGCTGCTCTTTGATTTAAACTAAAAGGCAGACTAATGCTCTTTGGTATACCTAGCTTCAAGAGCTAATGAATGTTCCCGTATTTCAGGGCAATTGAATTGCATGAGAGCCATACTCGGGAATAAATGAGAGGGAAGCGATTCATTGTACTTAAGAATTTGTGTTTCTTAGTCATGCGGCTATGGAAAGTTGGCTCACAATAGAAGTTGACAACTAGATAAGTTTGTTTACGCTCTAAGGCGAACAACCTTATATTGGGTTAAAAATCAAGTCTTATCTTCCAGAGGGGTTGGCTGAAATTTATGAATGGAGTAACCATTGGTTGAAAATCAAGTGACAGACAAATTGACGACTAATATTGCAGGTAATTCATAATTGCTCTTCAATGACTGCCATAGTATTAAATCTGCATCAATACTTTAAAACAATTTGTGTAGCTTTTCATGCTGGTTTGCGCTGGAATTGATGTGATATTGTCTACTACTCTGAAGTAATTTGCAGGCCAACAAGGCAACAATGTGCTTCATTCTCTGACTGCATGGGGTGTTTTTTTTTTTTTGGACTTCTGAAGCGGGTGAAGAAGCTCACATCAGGAGTTCTTTGTTTGTAGGCTAAAATGTAAAAAGTTTGAGGCAGCACAAGTCTCAGATGGAGACATTGGTGAACTTTACCAAGTGGCTGTGGCCGAAGTCTGGCAGATCATCTATTTGTTGAAGTCGTCATTGGTAATTGTTGGGCGACAACGTAGGAAGATGTCGCACACCCGTTTCACAATCACCTTGTTCGGCTGCTCACGCCTTCTCTTTTTTACAGTATTTTCTGTTATATGTAAATCATGTCGACTCTTCAAATTGAGAATGCTAATGTTCTTGTTCTGATTTACAATGCTATGTTAATTTTGTTGCTGAGGTGACTAAATATACTGCACTAGAGGCCGGAAAACATGGTTATCCTAGACCAATTCAGGAATTATCGGAATTGTCATTAGTATCGTGCTGATAATATACAGAAAGGCTTAAATCACTTGGCAAAACGTGGTTATCCTAGAACTGAACAATTTCTGCAAAAATCTAAGCTAGTATTTCTCCTGATGAGCGAAACCAAGAAAGCTAGCTACCATTAGCCGCCAGCTTAACCTTCATAACGAGCTCCTCTGTCGTCGTTCCGATTATCTCATTAGCTCGCTTCAGGCTTACTGTATAGAATCTTCCGATTGAATCCTGGCATATATAATTTTTCAAAGCATTAGTGGATAGCAAAGCCATACAAGTATCATACCAAGACTTCTAAATTCTAACCCTAAATATTCTCTTTGAAAACAAATCGGTTTAACTAATTCACCAATAAAGTGCTATAGCGTATAGGTCATCGTCTGTGTCAGTTCCATACAACTAGACCTGATAATACGCCATTTGCTCCGGCTACTTTTGGTCAGGATTTCAAGTTAGGCTCCGTTTGGCAAGCCATTTCAGGTACCTGATTTGGTCAAAGTAGCTTATTTGACCAAAATTCCAGGTACCTTATTTTTGTGTACGCGTTTGGTAGGTAGCTTATTTAACCAAATAAGCTACCTGAAATGAAAAGCTACTTAGAGTAGCATTTGAGATTTCAGGTACCTGATTTGGTTTTATTTTTCATTTTTACCCCTTAAATTTATACTATTAAATAATTATCATATCCTTTTACGTCATTTCATTAAAATCAGTTACTTTTTCAGTTAGTTTGCCAAACATTGTTTTATATAATCAGCTACCTTATCAGTTCCTAATTTTCAGCTACCTTTTCAGTTACCTTTTTAGGTTTCAGTTACCTTTTCAGTTTTCAGCTACCTTTTCAGGTTTCAGCTACCTTTTCAGTTAGTTTTGCCAAACGGAGCCTTAGTGCGGTTTCAAATGTGCTACAATTGGGTCATTTTGGATACGAGTCAGCTGGTAGTCTGGTACATCTTTACGGGTCAATAGGGTATGAGTCGGGTCAACTCGAGTCATGTCTACTAGGTACATGATATTTTTATGTAAAAAGAAGTTGACAATTTCAAACTGGTCATTTTAGGGTAATTCCTAGATCGCTTCATTTCCCGTCTAGCAAAGTTTAGGCAGTGTATGTATATGGATTACGTTAACACGTCTGGTTCTATTCGGGTTAAGCTGAGTTTTTTCTTTGATCAGTTCCTTCTAATATCTGAGTATCTGAGAGCCGGTCAACAAATGAAATGCGGCTGCGAAGTAGGTAAAAGAAACTTACCCTAGAGACAATCCCCAGCCTCTCCAGTTTCCGAACTGCATCATCCACTTCGAAGTTGCACCTCTCACTAAACTCTTCCCTGATTAATTCCTCGCAACGTATATCAAGATCCTAAATCATGTCACCATAACTCACATTAATTCATGTGCCCGTGGTACCGGTGGTATCTGACAATTGACACTCATACATGACTTTGACACCTCAATTTGAGCATAAACAAGAGGGTTTTCATAAAATAGTCGAATCCAAAACTTAATATGCACCTATGTTAGATCGCGTATAGCCGTATAGGCAAAATGTCTTATCAGAAATAGGATTTAGGGAGAATAATTCACCATATGTAGGTATCTCCATTACCTGTCTAGTAGATTTACCCTGTTCCATCAATATGAAGAACGATATGATCACTTCTTTGACCTACAATGAAAAAGCTCTGTAAGAAAATACTCTTGGTTAAGATTCTTAAGAATAAACCACAACAGAGGTACGCGCTTACTTCTTGCTGAATCACGTCATCACACAGGTGTAGAAGAGTTCCCTTTCCGCTGTCCAGTTGTTTGTCATACATCGATTGAGTTACTAGGTTCTGATATGCAGCCAGGTTTTGCTGAAATCTGAAAATGGAGGCTCATGAGGCTTCAGCAAACATAATAAACTTTTTTACAGGTATTGAAGGTAAAAATTCACCTAAATGCCAAAATTCAATATAACTACCACCACCGAGAGACCTAACATTCAATTAAGCTCAGGTAAAATGGTCTCGTGTTTATATAATAGAGACCAACTCGTTGAGCTATAAACTCCAGTACTCTACCCATATATGATATATCCATTAAATAACAGACTTCTTCCAATTTTGATTTCGTATAGATCGGCCTCATGATAATAAATCACGAGACTATTCCCATATGAGAATTTGTGGCTAACACCTGTACAAAGAATCACAAAGTTTTGAACAAAACGTCTTATATGTGAAACCAACCTATTAACCACGTAATTAAATGAGTCCCATACAGTCATACACAAGTAATTAATCTGATATGTATGACTTTCTCACTAAGACTCATTGATGGAAAGCATACGACACTTACGCAAAATATGTCTTCGCACAGTAACCAACTACTGTGGAAACAACGGCAAAAGCAACCCAAAAATCAGCTTTAATTTCAAGTGAACTCACTACAGCAACCTGTTAACACATGCAACTCGATAAAATCTAATAAGGAGGCTGAATGATAAGAATCATCAAACCATCAGGTTCATTTGTGAGATAGACAACTGACCAGACCAACAATAGCTGATCCGAGGAACTTGACCCAGTCCATTGGTGTGAGACCTGGGTTCTTTTTCTCTGGCTGATAAAAGAAAATAAGCAACAACATGGTCAAGGTTACGTATGGCTTCGCATCAAATGGCGGGAACCAAAAAAATCACCACTACAAGATATTGTATAGTAAGATGAGCGTAGAGTACACACAGAATACTCACCAGCACAATCTCCATATCAGCCATTGGGATATTTTTAAAATGTTTCACGTATATACCCCTTTCCTGTTTTCCTTTCGGACTTGCTCGCCTGCCATATTAAACCACCGTTATTGTACTTTCCCTAAAATAAGAACCACGGCAAAAGAGGACGCATAGTAACACAATGATGAAGGAATGCATCCAAACATGTCAAAAAGTCTAAAATGTAGACCAGAAACATGGGTACCATAAAGGAAACATATAGGTGATACCTGTAAACAACGATAATTCTGTCAAAAGTAGGTTCCTGGATGGTAATTTTGCTCAGCAGATTGCGGAAACTGGGGAAATATTATACAAGTACATCATTAAAAGCAATAGAGTGAAAAGTTGAAGTCAGAAATTGGAATGCTCATCTCACTTTGCGACAATGTTCAATCACCAACAGAGGATCAAGACTCAAGACAATACAAGAGCAAGAAGGCCCAATAATTGTGTCTCAGAGTCAAACACATTAGTCTAGAAAACTAAGAGAGTCGTATCAGCAACAAAAAAACTTTATCATTAGAAACGATTCAAGTATTCAACACAGACACTTCTATGGGACACTAGCTTGTTACTGCACAAAGTTGTTTCTCACGACAAACAATATTAAAACGAGTCATGTTCCATAACAAAAACATATCTTCCACTGCCCTCTACGGCATCAGCTTCTACTCCAAGCAGGTGAATATTTTCTGTTATGTAACGGGCTTGCAAAAATTAAAATATTTGACCATACAACCAATATTACCGACACGACCGATACATAACCAATAGCGGGCTAGCATAGTAGATAGTCTAGACACTAGAGCAACTGTGACCACTACGACATATACGAACGATCCAAAAACAAAGCAGTGAGAAACCAGAACATTGAAGGTGCAACTTAGTCATAGTATGGATCACTACGCCACCACAAACTGCAGCCTTTATCACAACGGCAAATACCGCTACAGAATACCACGTCTATGGGGAAACAGAAAGGAATTTCTGCGGAGAGGGGTTATTTGGGTGGTCTACTCACCCCAATCACAAAAGGGTAGGGCCGTAGGGTAGATACACCCTTGCAAGGCAACACATTTCATCATAACATGAGACACTACAGACAAAAATTGAAACTTCAATGGTTACTGTACTTCAACTCTTCAAGTGTGCCCTGCAAGTGGCATGTGTATTCTGGTATATTATACTAAAATTGTAAAATATAGAACTTATGTGAAGTCGGGACAGAGTTTCATGGTCTGGTAATTACTCTAATAACGAAAATTATATAAGTCAAAAGAAATACATAACGATTCCAAGGTTCAAACCTTATTTCCAAATTCTGAATTCGGACTCGTTCGACAAAGAGATCATCCTGATCAGAGTCAGCACTAATCTCATCATCATTCTTTTTATCTTTCATAGATCGTTGGCGGGGCTTTGAAAACTTGGATATAAGTTTCTCTATCCTGCAAAGGTATATTTAAGGACCACAAATTAGAGCAAATAGTAACACTGTATCAGTAACAGGAATGAGAATTTCTGAAGTATCCTTAGTGGGTACCCGAGGTTACTACTGAAAAGGATTTATAAGACAAACATTATTAAAGCAATAAACGAGCAACAGAGGACAAGGGTTTCCTCAGTTCTACAAGTTTATTTTCTACTGAACAAATATTCTCTTGTCATGAACTTTGGCTCCTGAGATTAATCCTAGTTGTATCTAGCTAACAGGACACACAATTTCAATTGTAGAACTTTCAACTCAATCAAACGTGCAAGATCTCAATTGTGCTCACCCAGTCGCTCTCAGAAGCTTCGCCCATAACCGAGAAATGATCATATCCACTTTCTCCATGAAAAAATAATCCGTAGTGCGATCAAGACCAATGCCACGCCGGAAAATGACGTACTGAAAGTAAAAACATAGTAATTAAGCATCTGATAAAAATAGAAGAGAACAAAGAGATTAATTTCTTCACGCAATATAGAGAGTTGAGACAGAAACAACTAATTGGACATATCACCAAATCTCAAAATTAAAGTGAATAAAACAAATTTTGTGAAGCTCCATTTCGGATGCAAAGATTATGCAAAGAACTACCACAAATAAGGCGTATACGTTGATATATCATAATAAAGCTAGAAGATATTTAATAGGAAGAGCAAACTTCACATTTATGATTTACCAATCACCAAAACATATTACTACAACTGCATCCAGAAAGAAAGGGGAAAAGCACCAAAAACTGAGAAGCAAACACCAGAAGCATTACAAAATATGAGTTTTGTTTAGATGATTACGAAAAAGAAGGGTCTAAAGCAAAAGGTGAATTCCAAAACTCACGATCTCTCGCATTAAAATGTAAATTCGAGAAATCACAGATCAAAAGGAAATGGTTTTCTTATAATGTCTATCAAGCATGTAACAAAATAGAGGCAATTTTAGAATGGAACACTCTAATCGACTAATCGTACAAGAAAACAGACACTTATATTCAAAAGTAAGTTTTATATATTTTGGCAGATGAGTTGAAGATTACTTACAAAGTTTAAAGAAGTTACTGTGTTCTCATACAGAAGTTTGAAAGCAAAAAATAAAGCCATATATATACCTACAAGTTACCTTATCGGCAAATTCCGGAATATTTTCATGATGATGCACAGAGAAGTACTTTCCCAGGAGTTTCTTGTCAAGCTGTCATCACCAAAAAACATTTTCGAGCGATAAAATAGAGAGTATCAGATGCTGAACATATGGAAATTGGAAATTGATAATTTCAAATTTCACGAACTTGACACAAAAACCAGCGGAAGTAGTGCAAAAGAACCTTGGATTCATCCACGGTGATAGGAAGATTCAACAGATACTGGCCACATTGTGCAACTTCAGTTTCCTCATCACTAACGATCTTGAAGTTACTTTTCTCCATTACCTGAATGTAAAGCATCACAGCAATAATACAGACAGTGTATTAAGCTAGGATTCAAAATAGCATTGCTCACGTAATTATTCTAGGTGGAATCTTCTGGAGAAAGAAACCTATCATTAAAACGTAACTATCCTTCTAAAGGCGAAAGGAGGAAATTACCTCAAACATGTAGCTTAAAAAATTCTGTTCAAGAATATCAATCTCTTCAGGAGACAATTTCTGTTGCTCCAACTTTTGAGCTCCATGGACGGGATCAAAGAGAGAGTATAATTGCTGTATCAATCAAGCATATGTAATTTACAAAGATGCAAAGTTAAAAAAAAAAAATTGATATTAAACGTAATCTTCAATCAGAAGCTATATAACATGTTCATAACGGTACCATCAAATCTTCAAACTGTAGGAGATACCATGCCCGTATAGTGTATTCAATTCTCTTGCACAGCTTCAAAAACTCATTTCGATCCGAACTGAGCTCTGCGTGAAAACAGCATTACACTTGTTTGCCTTCAGCCAAACGCATAAAGACTTGTATGATAAACGGAGCTAACGTAGGAACATGGGCGGCAGATGCTACCCCAAATCCTAAAGTTTTGTGTGAAAATAACAAAATCTGCTACCCCATGTTATGGCAATGCCGAGAAATTAAGGACGCTTGAGGCCTTGAGGGCAACATTTATATGGCCAGCTAAAGTAGAACTGGATACTAATGGTTACGATTGGATGTTAGGTACACTAGACCTAAAGAACTCCTCTTCTATCCTCTTGGGGACAAAAAAAAGATATACACAGAAGATGGTAAAGAATTTTCAAAATCTTAAATGAATCCGCCCCTGAACACAGAGAAATAATAATCCCCGCTCCCTCCACAACCATTATACCTCCAGTGGTATAATAGCATCGTACAACCAACCCATATACTCCCCCAATCACTCAAAAGACACACTGATAACGGCGTACGTAAAATGAAGCACATATCAATGTAATTAGACATCCATGTCATAATGCAAGACTGTAACACAAACAAAATATTCCACATAACCTCGTCTAGAAAAGAAACTGTACACCTAGATGGCTGTTTTACTAACCAAGTATGCATCACTCTCAACCAGATAAATTATCACATAAGAACTAGCCTCTCGACAGTTTCAGGTAGTTACTAAAACTAGAGATCACATCCCAGTTCCTAAAACAAAAACCGACAAGTATATACAACGTAATTGCTAGCTTGATTGCTTGCTTACATTTTGTACAGCATTATTTTTAATAGAAGGCTCTATACTCCTCAAGTGTATTCTAACACTACAACTCGTAAATGCGCTATAGGCTGCCATAAAATCCCAACATAGATAAATGCAACATTAGAACATCATATATCAAGCCAAAGAACAGTGAACACTACCTAAGGATTTATACAAAACTTAGCTTTCGCAGAGAAAATCCCAAAAGGCAGCCCCTACATCAAATAGTGAATTGCTATATACACCACAAGTCCACAGACCACAGCTAGTGGCGGAACAAAGGAGGGCTAGCAAGGGTTTTCGCCCCCTGAACACTAAACTAATTAAAAAATTCCGACTTTTTTCTAGTTTGCCTTATAACATTACTCGTTCACCCTCGATAGTTTCACTCCTCCGATTACAAATCCTGGCTACACCACTGACCACGGCTTAAAGTTACAAAATCATGCAACACCATTTTCACATTATACAAGAGCAAACAAACAAACCAACCCATTTAATATGGTACAGAAACAAACAAAACCCATTTCAAATATTACAAAACAAACTCAATTCATCACATATTACAAAAGGCATGCCCACAACAGATGTCAACTAGCTTAGTTGGTAAAATCGCGAGGAGTAGTGCTCACGACCTGGGTTCAAATCTCGTTAGCATAAAAAAAAAAAAAAAACATAAAATTGAAAAGATTGATTACATACCAATGAGATTAGCCAAAGTCATGATTAATTTAGGCTTCAAAATAGGAATAACAGATTCTCTTTCTAATTTAATTACATCTTTTTTATTCTCATGATTATTAAGCTTCACTCTCTCCGTCTCAATCTCAATCTCTTGCGTGTTATTCACATACGACATTATCACCAAAATGCAGAAATATTAATAAACCAAATTATTTAAATATAGTATTGAGTTATTATTCAATGCATCATTTGACGATTTCATAAAAGAAAGCTTTGAAGAAAATGAATGTTGGGTATGTTGTTTTAATGGCGGTTGTTGATGAATTTAGGGAGAATTGAGGAAGAAGATGAAGATGAAGGTGTTTGTTAGAATGGTGATGGTGATTTGCAGATTAATTAGGGAAGTTGGTATCAAAAATGTTGATGCGTTTTGTTGTTTGTAAACTTGTGTCGTTTTTAGGTTCATTTGCTGTAACGGTCGCCATTACCTTAATTTAATACAACTCGGTTTTATTTCCGTGTCTTAACGTATGTTCCTGTGGATCTCCCATAAAAGGGTTACATAATTGCTAAATCTCGCGCACTAATTTACTCAATCCCGCGCATTTTAGCCATTTATTCCGAGTATACCCCTCCCATTTCTCACCCTTAGTAAGAGAGAAACAAGAGAGAGAGAGAGAGAAAGGAGAAATTAAAAACCTAAAAATGACGAAAGACAATCACCCTCCACCCTCTTCCACCACCCCCTACACCGCCAGCCGTCCCTCTACACCCCCGTCCCCGCACCGACCACATCTCCGTGCACTAGACCCATTTGCGTACGTCTGTGACACTATCAAATATCAATCGATGCCGCTACACTCGACCACCAACGCTGGTAAAGGGATTCAAGTCCTTTCGATCAAAATTTTTGATATATGATCAAAGGGAAAGTAATAATCTGCTAAATAATTTTGCTAGATGTACTTTTCAAGTGACAATTAACGATCTTGAATATGAATGCCCGAATGATTATAATTAAAAAATGGTGGCTTGTTTACAAACTTACCAGCCATAATTTTGTGGGGTGTTGTTGGTGGTCGGTCGACAATTGGCTAAGGGTGTTGGTGTTCTCGACGCAGGGAGGGGCGGCCGGTGCGGGGCGGGCGTGGGGGAGGGTGGTCGGTTGAGCAGGAGAAGACGAATTGACGAAGGGATTTTTGTTATTTTATGTGTTTTTTTTTATTTCTCTCTCTTGGGTGGGGTGAGAAATGAGAGGGATAGTTTCGGAATAACGGGAAAAAATGCGCGTGATTTAGTAAAATTGTGCGCGGGATTTAGCATGTCCCAAGGGTTATATGGCAGAAGATAAAGGTTGTGGAACACAAGATGAGACATAGAAATGGTACGAAGGATCCAAACTCCTTGACTTCCTTGTATACGGGGTTAGAGGAGAGATTAGGGTCGTCATAAATTACATTCCTATTTATTTAGGGGAATGTTAATGTCACTCTAAAATTAATAATGCCACTCATTTTTGTGAGATGGTGGTCGGTGAATAGCAACATGCTATTAGATTTACATTGTATTGGTGTGGCATTAACAAAAACGGGTGTGGCATTAACATTCCCCATTTACCCTTTATGTGTTTGGTCAATTGAAGCGCGCACTTAGTCGCAATACAATAGAGGGAGAGGGGGATGAACTTGAGAAAATAGTCCACAATACTCTCATCTTAACCGCTAGACCAAGACATATTCGGTATTACATTCCTATTTATGTGGGAGTAAATAATCTTTATAAAACATCAATTTCCTTCGGTTTCTTCATTAAAACCCGCTCGATTTTGTTTTTCTGAATGATGTGCAACTAGAGCAAGTACAGTTTCGTGAAATGAAATAGCATGATTTACATCAAATGACATTTTGAAAGGCAGTGATCCTAGATTCCTAGAGATTAGAGAACAAGACAAATGAGAAGTGCACAAATTCTTGTTGAAGACGCCCTATATCCGTCACAAGGGAGAGACGGACCGAATAGTGCTGTATTCGTAGGAAATGGGCGGGTCAAATGCAAGTGGGTGAGTTGTTTAATGATTATTGTTTATAGCCTAATTGTTTATTGTGTGTAGGTTTGTTGGTAGAGTATTATTTTATTGGCAAAGTACAAACCCTACCCCAACATATCACCTTTAATTTTGACGTGAGTCACTCCCCTCATCAGCTTGCTTTTTTTGTTCAAAAATATTCAATCTCCAAATATTTTTCTTATTCTTCATCTAAGATCTTTCATGCAAAACTCAAACAACAATCTACATCTAAAATTGCACAATTATTCTTCATTAAAAAAAATGTCAGGAGAAAATGGTAGCTTGGTTTTAGAGACGGTTTTTAGACGATCATATTGAGAACGAGGATTGTGTAGTGGTAGACGGTAATAACGATGAATATCTGACGATGTTGTTGAATAAAGGTTTGATTTCTTTCCTTTTCATGTTTTCCCAATCTTCACATCTCTAAAAACCCTAATAATATTCATCCTCCTAATCAGCAAATCGTCTTCATCTTTAATCATCATCATCATGATCCCATACAAACTGGAAAAAAAAGCCTCTTACTCTATATCTCTCTCATTCTCTTTAAAAACCCTAATACTCATAATCATCATCACGATCTTGTTTTTGTTGATGATATTTAGGGTAATATATTTTGGGTGTTGTTGGGGTTGAAAATTTTAGATAAAACTTTTGAATTTATAAGATTTTAGATGAAAATTTGGAGGATTGTTGGTCTTGTTGTTTTTGTTATTGATGATGAGATTATAAGATGTTGTTTTTGATGATTAGATTAAGATTTTGTTGATCAGATTTTAAGATGTTGTTTTTGTTGTTGTTCATTCAATTTTATATGAAGATTTTAGTTGATTATGAAGATTAAAATAAAATGACGAGCATAAATACGCGTGTAAAACTGACTTCTACACTAATTTACGTTGCATAAAATGCGTTTTGAAAAGTTTATATAGTCAGTCATATATGTTACCATTTTTGCGCATAGATGTTACCCTGTTTCAGATGTACAAAAATAGACAGCCGTGGTCACGTTCACATATATAATGGTCTTATTTCTCAATGCTACCATATTGTTCAACAAATGTGACCAGGTTGTGAGTCAATAATGGTCTCTCTGTAATATGTGACCATTTGTTCGGAGAAATGTCACCCTGTTGTCTGAAAAATGTCACCCTGTTATTTAACGTGTGAAAAATGTCTGAAATATATCCATTTTGCATGTAATCTGAGAAATGTGACCATTTGTTCGGAGAAATGTCACCCTGTTGTCTGAAAAATGTGACATATTTTTCCTTTAAAAAATGTGGTCACTTTTCAGATGTACTCAACATTTTCAGAGTTCTTGACAGGGTAACAAATGTGCTTAAAATGGTCACATATTTCAGAGAGTCTATTCGTAAGGAGAAATGTCACCATGTTGTTTGAAAAATGTCACCCTGTCAGGCTTATGCTCTTCTATTTCTGTTGTTTGAATTCACATTGACAGGGTAACATATCATTTTGACATGCCTTTTTTGATGAAATGTGATCACCTCAGTTTAAACTAAAGATCATTATGTAGTAACAAAATAGACTAACCATTTTGTCTTGACAAATGTCACCCTGTTAGGGGGCTCGCCCTCTGTTTTTATTGTTTAACTTGGCTTAACATGATGACATATTAAGTAAGAGTGCAAATGTCACCATCTAATTGCTGAGTCATTTGGTTCTAAAATGGTGACATATTTTTGGTGTTATGATGTGACCATCTTACGTGTGATATGTTTGTTTGTCAACATGATAAAATGGTAATATCTATGACACTCTGTT
>JAGPOY010001881.1:0-16015 GCA_018983105.1 Silene uniflora
CCCAGATCACTTAGTGCTGTTTTATTTCTTGTTCTGACAAGATATGGGCTTCTTCTATCCTCTTTATAGCTTTTCTGCTGCACTAATCGACTCGCTTGTCATGTACATCTTTCGGGACGCTGTAGGAGTTCCCGTTGTTAACAAATAGGAAAATGTTTGGTTGTGAGACGTGTTTTTATGTATGGTGGTCTCTATCTAGCGCTGATGTTTGTCATTCTCTAAATAGCTTTCCGTATTGTGTTGTGATCCTATGCCGTTTTGCGGTTAGTGATTGATTTGAATTTTACGTTGTTTCAAGTATGATTTCTGATGTAGACCTTGATCGCATTCTCCAGAGCTTCCATGTAGACCCCTGAGATGTTCAAATGCAAGCTCTAATCTTCCCTGAGCAGCATTGGATTTACCACTCTGTTCCATGTCACTGACTGAGTGCTGATGACAAGCCGTTGATCGCATGTTTCCCTTGGCTTATTCTTAACTTAAAGTGCTGGTGCTGATGACAAGCAGTTGCAAATGGTACAACATTTTAAGGTTATCTATCCATGGTTCCGGCAAGTATAGGTCATCTCTCCATCGTCATTTGATTCTTCAGGTAGGGGAAGATAACCATGTGCAAGTATCCATTTTTTTATTCTTTTCCTCTCTAGTTTTAGTTTACAGTTGTACTCTTAAACTCGTTATGTTTTGGTTCTCTTTCATATAGAATAATTCAAAATGACAGAATAGTGTTTGCTCTATGTTTTAATTTCGAAATTGCAATCATTTGCCCTCCGTATTAACATCGGCATTGCCAAATCTGCTGAAAGCATGGAGAGATTTTTGTACTCTTGCTTTTACTTTCGTGGCAGCTAGGTTTCTGATTTCCTTCAGGCCTGTTCAAAGTCACTGGGGGTTATTATGTAACTCTCTACTATAGTTACTTGAACCCAGCTAATAATTCATCTTCTAGCACTCAATAGGCGGATGCCTAGTTGCAGGTAACAGCCGTAACACTCAATCTATGACAAACTTTTGATGCCTACTGTTTTGCCTATGTAGTTCCTATTCATTATTTGGCTCCTGTATTGGTCATTATTAGTTTTGTATCGAATTGCACAATTGTATGATTGTATCCCAAGGTAACATAGGCATATGACGGACTAGGTTCTCGTTCCAAAAGATCTACTATGTGGTCTCCGAAAATGTTTCTTTTGCTTTTATGTCATTGATTATTCACTGCCATGTGCAGGTTGATATCTCCGCTCTTTGCTCAGCTCTAAAAAGCAAGTGAAGCTCTGAACGTATATATGAGAGATGGGTTGCCTTTCTGAAACCAACCCAGTAAGTGTTACGTTTCTTCCTAGTAAACTAAATTTGTTTTTGACTACATCAGGTTGATACCTTTCTTTCAGTCACTTCCGCTGTGTCTACATGGATGACTTCTTATTTTGCTTTTGATGCTGAAATCGGTGGCTTACTTGTTTTCAAATTAAATGATAAAGTAACTAATTATATGTAACGTTGTTGACTACTACATCACCTAGATACCTTTCTTTCATTTTTTTTGTACCTTTTTTAGGTCTGTTGATCTGATCGTTTGTTCATCGGTTTTTTGTTTAGTGTTGACTACTTTCTTACGTGCTAGTTTTTTCTTTTTGACTTGGTATAGTATGCTAGAGGTAGCAATCGGTCAGTCGGGTCGTTTCAGTTTCGAGTCACACCGGGTCAGGCTACCCTTTCGAGTTGGGTTGGGCTGGATTGGAGTCATCATCGGGTCGGGTCATTTCTGGTTAAACGAAATTGGGTTGTGTCATTATTGGGTCCGGTTACGTTATCGCATTAATTCAATTCTTGACCAATAAATTTAGTTTTTAACCATTATTTGGTTTAAATACTTCATTGATATTTTGTCGGGTCCTCTACCAGTATCAAATTTAGTACACACTTTAATCTCTATTTCCATTTTAGGAAAATAATAGAAACCCATTTGCATTTTGTTCATCTAGCACTATGCTTTATGGGCTCACAAAATTACTACGCCCTTCAGCCCATTTGCGCTCATATGTTACCTGCCCCTATATATATCCCTCAAGAACTCAAACCTAACTTCTTCCCCAATCTCAGCAGTCAATCCTCTCTCTTTCTTCGCATTCTTTTCTCCTGTTCTTTTGATTTTGTAAGATTTTCTTTTCTCCTGCTCTTTTTATTTTGAAAGATTTTGTTAGATCTGTGTTTCCGCTGTCTATCTTGTAATTATTCTGTTATGTGCAGTTTGATATTTACCTGTATGTAATTACAATTTCCGTAAATGATGCAAAATCCCGAAATAGATGACTTATTTTCCTTTTGATGCTGAAATCAGTGGCTTACTTGTTTTCTAATTAAATGATCAAGTAACTAATTATATGTCTTTCTGATCACATCCCAAATAGTTTTCTGTTTCTAACTTGTAAACTAAATTCATTGTTGACTACATCATCACCCAGATGCCTTCCTTTCATTCTGTATAGTAGGCTAGAGGTAGCAATCAGTCGGGTCGGTTTGTTTTGTGTGCGAGTCATACCGGGTCAGCCTACCCTTTCGAGTTAGGTTGGGTCGGATTCGGATAATTTCTGGTTAAACGATATATCGGGTCCCACTCTCTCACCATCTAACCAATAAATTTAGTTCTTAACCATTATTTGGTCTAAACACAAACTCCTTTTCATTTTGAGCAATATGAAGCTCAATATTATTTTGAGCAATATAAAGCTCAATATTTGTTGGGTCATCAGATAGTGTTATGTTTCTTCCATGTGAGCTAAATTTGTTTTTGACTACATTGCTTAGATGCATCACGTAGATACCATTTGCTTACGCTCTAAAGTCCTCCCAATAACCAAATTGAAGTTTTTTTTGTACCTTAAAGGTCTGTTGACCTGATCTATTGTTCAATGAATAAGATATTGAAATTTTTTCGAACTTTGTTTGTATTTCTATCTTATTTTCTGAAGAAATGTTTTTAATTTTGTTTAGTGTTGGCGACTTTGTTGCTTGCTAGTTTTTTTTTTTTTTTAAATTTCGTATGGGATGTGTGTACAGTGATATGACTGATAATATTTTTTTTTTTATTGATATCAAATGTGTGTACCTTGAAGTAGAAAAGAGTGACATTCGCAAACTTCATTATTTTCACCTACTTGATGATTTGATGCGTTTGGTGATAGGGTGAGACTTTGACCACCAGCAAGGTTCTAGTTGACAATGGAAATGAGAGATTGGCTTCGCAAGGTAATTAATTCTATCTGTTCTATGTTGATACCTTTCTTTCTTCATTTCCGCTGTATCTACGTGGATGACTTCTTAGTTTGCTTTTTGATGGTGAAATCAGTAGCTTACTTGTTTTCAAATTAAATGATAATGTAACTAATTATATGTCTTTCTGATCACATCCCAAATAGTTTTCTGTTTCTAACTTGTAAACTAAATTCATTGTTGACTACTACATCACCCAGATGCATTTCTTTCATTCTTTTTTTTTTTTTGTACCTTTTTTAGGATAATGAATATTAAGCATCTTGTTAGTTTTTTAATTTTGTTATTATCCCAAAGCAACTTTGTTTACAACCATCTTGTAAACTAAATTCATTATTCCAAAGCAACTTTGTTTGTATTTCTATTTTATTTTCTGAAGATTTTTTTTTAATTTTGTTTACTGTTGACGACTTTGTTGCTTGCTAATTTTTTTTATAATTTCGTATGGGATGTGTGTACAATGATACGACTGATAATATTCTTTATTTATTGATATCAAATGTGTGTACCTTGAAGTAGAAAAGAGTGCCATTCGCAAACTTCATTATTTTCACCTGCTTGATGATTTGATGCGTTGGGGGATAGGTTGAGACTTATTGTATTTGGAGTATTTTGGTCCCATACCATGTTCAGTTTTATGTTATCTTTATCATTCTGTGAACTGGTCTAATGCCATATCTCTTGTTTTTCTTTTCATTATGAGATGAGATTTTGTTGTTTTAAATTTCTTGTTACTTGTTATTGTTATTCTGTATTTTATTTTATTTTCCTGGTTGTGAACCGGTCCGGAGCACTTCATTGTTTTTTACTCTTATGTCCGGTCTTGCGGTTCAGCAAGTTCTGGTGATTTTGATTTTTAGTTGTTAGATTTTGTCTGGTCTAGCCAGTTCAGTATTTTTTAATCTTATGTTATTGATTGTTTTTGTTTTGGTTTGCTTCTTATTAACCAGTCGGGTCTGACTGGTTTGTTTTTAATTAGTGCAGTACCCCTGTTGGCCCTGTATGTTTTCGCTTTGGGATAACGAATATTAAGCATCTTGTTATTATTATTACTATTATTATTATTATTATTAATGTTAGTAGATGCGATTACTGGAGTTTTTGTGCGCATTTTTCAGATTTTGTGTTTTTTAGTTCATTTTTCTTTAATTGTCGTCGTTGGTAACATATGTGTATTGTAATATTGTTTCAGATGAAGTGCTCGTGCTCTAACGCACTATGTCTTGGAATGGGAAGAGCGTTTTATTGTATTCAGTGTTCCAAAAAAGGTGTTATTCTTTGCGAAGAGTGCGCAACCTTTTGCCACCCTCTGCATGAGGTAAATTGTCTAGACGTCTACCCAAATAACTTTTATTTTATTTTACAAGTACTTTATGGAATTTCTTTCATTAGATACAAAGTTTTGATATGTGTGTTTGTGCAGATTCACGAAATTAAACTTGTGAAGGATGATTTCTTAAAGTGTGACTGTGGAAATTCTCGTTCCGTCAATGAGATATGCTTGTTGGATTCAACTAAGCCGGCTCTTAATAGTGAGAATGTTTACGTCTTCTATGGTTATGTACCAAAGTTCAATCCTGAGTATTACAACAGGCGCTGGGCTCTTCTATCTGAGAGCGGAAAGATATACATAGATAGAGCTATTGATTTGGCCGCTAAGAGGTGTTATCTGGGTAAATTCTTGAATTGTTTCTCCTCCCGAAAAGATCAATATCGCTAGTTTGTTGTCAATATTGGTTGATATTTCCAATTCTATTTTGATCTCGAAATAAATTAGACTTAAAGATTCTAATATATAGCAAAAAGCTGCGCACATTCTACGGTGCCTTCAATAGACAAGGTCAAGGACCTTTATATGTTATGGGTTTACACCTATAAATCATAACTTTTTTTTTTGTATCATGCAGCAGCTATGGAGGACGTCAATACTGCTATTGCTTGGGATTGTGAGCATGTCAAGTCGAGGATTTTAAAGATGTAAGTTCATAAAATAATGATATTTTTATGTAATTTACAGAATACGGAGTACATGTAATTGAGTAGACTGACACTTTTGTTTGTGTTTTTTTGTCAACAGTGATGATACAGGAGCTTTTGTAGCTCGTATCCAAGAGATGCTAAATGACTTTCTCATATCAATTGCAACTATGGATCTCACATTATTGCATTCAGTCGAGGTTGTGATGAGGTTTTGCGAACGCTTGAAATCAACGTTGAATCATTTAAAGCAGAAAACAAAAGGTGTCGATATGGATTTGCTGATTGATGGCCTTGGATTGGCTAAAGAAGCTATATTGAAGCAATTTTGGGAAAGAGCTGCTACTCTTGATGTGATCCACATCGGCTCTCGAGATCAATTTCATATTTACCAAAAATTTGTTATGCCTAGGAGAAATGAGACGGCTACATTGAAGATTGGGTTTGAGTTTTTGGATTTTTCTGAAAAACATAAGTTTTGTGAGTTGCTCACTAGTCTAGGTATTTTGTACTCTTATTAAACACACTAGTTATGTTTAAATCTACTAGGTTGTAATCGTTTAATATCTACGGTATTTTGTACTGTTATTAAATTCTCATTTATGAAATTACATTGAAGATCAAGGTTGGCATCTAATGGTTTGCAAGCTAACATTATAGGCTCGTAACTAAACTCAGCATTCGAGACCGAGACACCTGATGCAACCGGGGCATGAGTCTCCTTCTGAGACTTGAAACTTGGCATTTCTTCCTGCCTAGAGCGTGTGCTTCCTTTTACATCCTTCCTAATTCCATTAGGAGAAGTAGATCGAATGCGGACTCTCATAGTTGCTAACTTAGTTTTTTTGGTGAACACGAATTTCCTTCCCTTGAAGAAGGTACCTATAAGAGCTACTGTCTAGCTTTATTTTGGAGTGACCTCCTTTCCTTTTGAATAGAAAAAATTCCGGAACCTCCTGATCCTGATTGGAGCAAGATTTAGAGTCTACTTTCAGGTCAGATCGCTAGAACAAACTTGATTACTCGAACTACCCACTTCCAAATTATCTAATGATGATGAAGTAGCATTACTAGCACATGACTCGGCAGGTGTGCCATTCTCAATCATAGCTACTTCTTCCGTCACACTAACTTGTCGACTTTCCGAATAAGAAATTGGTCGCTTCCCTTTTCGAATATCCTTAGCATCCAAGAAATTATCCTTAACTCGCTTACCATTTGGGTTAATAACGTGTAGCCTTTTAACATCATCCACCCAGACAGCCTCCTCCAACGTGTAACCTATTCAAGTTTCTAAGAGCGACAGCTTTTCGAAAGAAAGCTTTCACATTACGAGGAAAATACTTGAGCACCATAGAACAGAAAACTAGAGCTTAAATTTAATGGCACAAGCAGCTAAATTTAAACACAAAGAGATTGCTTGTTCTAAAACAGAGTTTAAATGAATAACCCCGTCAATCGTCATATCATTCAGAAATGGACACACATGCTTTTTTGTTGCAAGATCAAATTGTTTTTGTCTAAAAAGATTATTATCCAAGTCCTTAGACCATCCCCAAGCAAAGGTCAATTTGGCCCAATTGACCTTGCTTGGGTCAAGTTAATTACAATTAGAAGGTTGATTAACTTGACCCAAGGTCAATTTTTGACCTAGAGGGAGTCAAATGACCCAACAAATTGACCTCCCATGTGGCCAATTTTTATTGGTTACAAATTAAAATTCAATAAAAAAAAAACAAGTAATATATATACAAAGTTATTGTACAAAAAGTGGGGTAGAGAATGATTGAAAATGTTGGAAAGTGGAAAATGATTGGAATATTGACCTAGGTCGCGACCTTTTGCTTGGGACGGTAAAGCTGGGTCAAGTTAAATAAGGTGAGATTAAGAGTAAAATTGGGTATTGACCCAATTAAGGTGATTCTTGCTTGGAGATGGTCTTAGAAAGAGGGGAAACATCATTATCACTACCAAGGACAAAAAGCAAAGAACTCAAGAAATTCTACACTAGAAGTAGAAACCATGATTGGATGGATGATTAAAAAAGAAAAACACAGTAATAAAGAGAATTTTTTTTCTTAAATGACGTTTAAATTGTTGAGTTTAATTATGCCAACAGAAAGTAGAAGACTTGATCATAGAGACCAGGGGCGGATTTAGCCTTGTCTTACTAGGGCTATAGCCCTAGTAAAACTTCAAATATATTTCAATGCATAAATTTTCATTATTATAGAATAGCACAAATGGTAAGTGGTGAGTGCAACTAGCCAGGAGGCCTGTGTTCGACTCCCACTAATGCATTTTTTCTCCCTATATTTTTAATATATCCATCCCTCACAAACTCCTTTTTTTACCTTTATTTTTAATATCCATTCCTCACACACTCCAATATTATTTTTTGTCTTACAAAAATCAAATTTGATGAGATAATCTCTTCTAAATATTTTTACCACGGTATAATATATACTTAGATCGAGTAATTATTGAGTGTTATATAGTTACCATTATTAAAATATTAATGAAAAAAATTGTATACGACTGATATAAAACATTTTCTTTTCATATACCTTCTTTTTGCTAATCTTTAATACTTGTATTGGTTTATCTTAATATGCTCGATTTTTATCGTATTGCTCATGCAAGATTAATTAAAATAGTTACAATTTGTCTCGATAGAAAATTATGCCACGGGCACTAACGGATTCGTAAAATTTTATTTTCGGAATTCCAATCAAAATATTAAGGCGCTTTTTGATTAAAAAGTATAAATTTAATTGTATTTAGCCTAAAAATTGGACAAAATATACAAAAAAGCTTTCACTTTTCAAGTGTTCAAGAACCCGGAAACCCATACATAGATCTGCCAACGGTTTGAATTTTTTTTTACCAATATGTTTCAATAGTCTATAAATCTAGCCCTAGATAGATTTCGTTCCTGGCTCCGCCCCTGATAGAGACGAAAATGCAGTGAAAAATAGAGAGAATTCAATGTTTCATTAATTGTGCGTGGTAAAGTTTTTGTGATGATGGTTACAATGACAAACAGAGAGCTCATATACTGAGGAGCTCTTGTGAACATACTGCTGGACTAAGACGATGGCTCTCATGGACAAAAGGCATAACTATGACACTTCTAGTGAATGTCAGCCATACTCTTTCTACACTTGTACAAGTTACATTAAACAATTGATCTTTTATACTTCAACTTATTAACATTAAATATAGAAACAATCTTAGGATTAAGGATTAAGGATTAAGGATTAAAGATTAAGGTGGGTCTTCTTTTCTACGTAAATTGAAAACATTAACAAAAAAGGGATTCGTTTTAACTTATTTACAAGAAATCGTTCCACGTCAGCACGAAGGACGAATTTTTATTTTTTTTAATAAAATTGAACTTCTCGCTGTGTGAGACAGCGAGTAGTTTCTGTAGGGTTTTGAACACCCTATAAACCCGGATCTAATCGCAAGTATTATACTCCCTCCCATTCATTATAAGTGTCCCATTGTGAGGATGACACGAAAATTAAGGAAATGAGTTAAATAATGTAAAGTATTGTAGTGGGGTGAGGTAATTGGAGAGAGGGAAGGTAATGTGGGGTATTATTGTGAGTGAAGTGATTAAAATAAGTATTGTTATAGGGTGAGGTGTGGTATTGTTGTGGGGTTGAAGTGATTAAAATAAGTATAAAACATTGTCAAAAATAGACAATGAGACATTATTGTGAATAGACGGAAATGGACAATGGGACACTTATAATGAATAGGAGGGAGTACAAATTAACATAAAGAATAATATGAATCGATACATTCCTTCTAGCGTAGCGGAATAATCAATAATAAGAAGTATGTAACCGTGTAGATCCGAAACCCTAGGCGAATAACGAGCACCCCAGTTGTGATGCCTCTACCAGTATCCACACAGGTACTAATCTGCGCCCCGTATGCTAGTACTTGAAGGGAAGAAGAAAGCTTAGAGAAAACTCCTTTTCTCTCTTGTGTTTTCCTCACTATCAGTATATAATTAGTTAGGATTTGTATGACAATCCCCTCCTTATATAGATGAGATACACAAGTGCATTCTTCCTAACCCTAACCCTAACGCAGCTGAGCCTAATCCATATTAGAGCCCTATTAGTATTAATTATAAGTCCAACTAATAATTATATACTAATCCCGTACCTTTAGTGTGTGACCCAATAGGCCCACTTAAGACTACCAGATACGTAAACCACCTTTACGTATCAAACCGACATCGGCCTCTAGCAAGGCATATCGATTACATAGACTCAACTGAGTTAATTCGTATAGGACAGTGGACATAACTCCTTCAGTCTCCCACTTGTACATGTCCTCATAAGAACCATCATAAGTCTTTTGCTTCTATTGTCTCCAACTGAGAATGAAGTAGGAAAAGTGTCAACCTCATATCCCAATCATTTTTCTCGAATCTCCGAGTTGACTTGTAAAAGAGCATATGGATGACAATCATCCCATCTGAGCGCGACCACGCATTTACACAAGTCACACTCTTTGAGAGGCCAAGAAACAATAGACTCCCTTCACAGGGGAGGAGCAAATCCCCTCTTGTCTAACCACATCCTATCACACGCTCCATGCACACCCAATGATCAGCCATGATCCCCTTTTACGGTGGACTAGGAATAATATCAAAGTGTACACTTTTCATGTACAGAATAGTCAAAGACTCAGGTCTAAAGACCAAAGCAAGTCAACAGCTTGCAAAGAACTTTACTGACACTAAGCGAATCCTTAGTAAAGTCCTTATGGGCGGGTCAGTCTAATGTGTATTCTCCAACACACATCCATGCACCTGGCTTAGTATCTCCATACCTATGACTTATGGAACATAGCCATCAACCAGCGTACATACTAGTCATTTATGAGTATTCATATGTCCCAACATAATACCCTGACTAGAGACACAAATAATCACATCATCCAAATGGAGTTACACAACTAAGTCACGCACTTAGTGATCCATTTCATCAATGTAAATTATTTAGGGACAACCAATTTAAACAAAATTTGAATAAAATGCACTTTAATTAAATAAATGCAGCAGTTGTTACAAAATATCCAGCAAATTAAAATACTCCCACTAAAACAACGTTCTCCTAATGGGACAAAGACCACTCGCTAATGCGTCGAAGACCCATCCCAGTCCTATGACTCTCAAACTTGGACTGCGGGAGAGCTTTTGTTAAGGGATCAGCAACATTTGCTTCCGTTGGTACTTTGCATATATTTATATCACATCTCTCCTGAATCTCTCTGATTAGGTGATATTTTCTGAGTACGTGTTTGGATTTCTGATGAGACCTTGATTCCTTAGCCTGCGCTATGGCATCATTATTATCACAATAAAGGTCCACAGGGCTCGAAATGCTAGGAACGACTCCCAGTTCCTCAATGAACTGTCTAATCCAAACAGCTTCTTTTGATGCCTCTGATGCAACAATGTACTCAGCCTTTGTTGTAGAATCAGCTACCGTGCCTTGTTTGAAACTCTTCCAAGTTACAGCACCACCATTCAGACAGAAAACAAATCCAGACTGTGATCTAGAATCATCCTTGTCTGTCTGGAAGCTAGCATCAGTGTAACCACTTACAATCAGCTGCTCCTCACCACCGTACACCAAGATCAAATCCTTAGTTCTTCTTAAGTACTTTAGGATATTCTTGACAGTTGTCCAGTGACTCTCACCTGGATTGGACTGGTATCTACTCGTCATGCTTAAGGCATATGCTATATCAGGACGAGTACACAACATGGCATACATGAGGGATCCTGTAGCCGAAGCATATGGAATCTTACTCATTCTCTCAAGCTCATCAGGTTTCGATTTCGAGGGACACTGACTCTTGCTTAGAGTTACACCATACGACATAGGTAAAAACCCTCTCTTAGAATTCTCCATATTGAACCTTTTCAGGACTTTATCAATGTAATTGCCCTGACTTAGTCCAATAAGTCTTTTGGATCTATCTCTAAAAATCCTTATTCCTAAGATATAGGCAGCCTCACCCATGTCTTTCATGGAAAAACAACTATCTAGCCAATCTTTAACAGATTGCAGCAAGGGAATGTCATTTCCAATCAAGAGTATGTAATCGACATAGAGAACCAAAATAGCTACTGCACTCCCACTGACTTTCTTATACGCACATGGTTCTTCTTCGTTTTTAAGGAAACCAAACTGTTTGACTGCCTCATCAAAACAAAGATTCCAACTCCGAGATGATTGCTCCAGTCCATAAATGGACCGCTGAAGCGTACAAATCTTTCTAGCATCTTTAGATATGAAACCCTCAGGTTGTGCCATATACACATCCTCCTGCAGCTTCCGATTCAGGAAAGCTGTTTTCACATCCATTTGCCAAATTTCATAATCATGAAAAGCCGCAATTGCTAGAAGAATCCTAATGGATTTAATCATTGCTACAGGCGAATAAGTTTCATCATAGTCAATGTCATGAGTTTGTTAGAAACCTTTAGCCACTAAGCGAGCCTTGTAGACATCTATATGTCCATCCATGTCTATCTTCTTCTTGAAGACCCACTTGCACTCGATGGTTTTAACACCATCAGGTGGATCAACCAAAGTCCAAACTTGGTTGTGGTACATGGAATCAATTTCGGAGTTCATGGCTACAAGCCATTTCTCAGAGTCTGGGCCCATCATTGCTTCCTTGTAAGATGACGGTTCATCATTTTCTATCAAGTATAGATCATGATACCTGTCAGGATCCCTACCAAAATTAGGTCTTGAAGACCTACGAGGGACAACATCCTCAGAAATAGGCGTATCTTGTACAGATGGTGAGATTACGACATCTGGTGAGTCTAATCTCTCCTCTACCGCCTCAATGGGTGTAAGGGATACCTGCACATCTTGAATCTCTTCAAGATCAATCTTACTCCCACTATTCCCTTTGGACAAGAATTCTCTTTCCAAAAAGACTTCATTCCGAGCCACAAACACTTTGCGCTCATAAGGATTATAGAAGTAATACCCTTTAGTTTCATTTGGATATCCTACAAAATTGCATTTGTCAGATTTTGGTCCTAGCTTTTCAGGAATCAATTTCCTAACATAAGCCTCAATACCCCAAATTTTCATAAAAGACAGCTTAGGAATTTTTTCTGTCCATATCTCATATGGTGTCTTTTCAACTGACTTAGACGGACACCTGTTAAGTGTAAATGCAGAAGTCTCAAGTGCATAGCCCCAGAAGGATATAGGGAGATCTGCATGACTCATCATAGATCGAACCATATCTAATAAGGTTCGATTTCTCCTTTCAGAAACATCATTCCATTGTGGTGTACCTGGAGGGGTAAGTTGTGAAACGATTCCACAACTTCTAAGATGGTCACCGAAATCTTGTCTCAAATATTCCCCACCTCGATCAGATCGAATGACTTTAATTGTCTTGCCCAATTGATTTTGTACTTCATTTTGAAACTCATTGAATTTTTCAAATGATTCCGACTTGTGTTTCATAAGATACACATAGCCATACCTACTGAAATCATCAGTAAATGTGATGAAGTACTGATATCCTCCTCTAGCTGTGTGACTCATTGGACCACATACATCCGAATGTATCAGTCCTAACAAGTCTGCTGCCCTTTCATTGTAACCAGTGAAAGGCGTCTTTGTCATCTTCCCAAGTAAACAAGATTCGCATATATCGTATGATCCAAAATCAAACTTATCCAAAAGTCCATGTTTATGGAGTTTTTGTATGCGCTTCTCGTTTATATGGCCAAGTCGACAATGCCACGTATAAGTAGGATTAGAATCATTAGATTTCAATCACTTTGCGGTATTATTGTTATAAATTTGCTTAGTTAAATTAAGAACATACAAGCCATCATAAATATGAGCTTGACAATACACAATACCATTTAGCGAAACAGAACAACACTTGTCCTTTATTGAAATATCAAAACCTTTCATGTCCAAACAAGAAACGGAAATAATACTCCTGCTAATGGCAGGTACGTGATAACAATTATCTAGTTCAATAACTAAGCCACTCGGCAACTCTAAGTAAAATGTCCCTACAGCTAATGCAGCAACTCTTTCTCCATTGCCCACGCGCAGGCCCACAGCTAATGCAGCAACTCTAGCGTTTCCCAATCCCTGTGTATTACAGCAGATATGAGAACCACATCCGGTATCAAATACCCACGATGTAGAGCAACGAGTTGTAACATTTACTTCAATAACATTAATACCTGAGGAAGTAGAAGCACCATTGCTCTTCTTCTTGTCCTTCACGTATTTGGCACAACGCCTCTTCCAATGCCCCTTTTCATTACAGTAATGACAAAGGTCCTCAGCACTACTTTGCTTGACAACTGGCAACTTTTCAGTATTAGGCTTAGGATCAGCCTTGGTAATGGTCAGACCACTTACCTTAGCCTTTCCTTTGCCCTTACCTTTGCCTTTAAAGCCCTTACCCTTCTGTACCATAAGTACATCAGGAGTTGGAGCCTTTCTGATGTTTGGCTCTGCCGTCTTAAGCATTCCGTGTAACTCCTGCAATGATTTTTGGAGATCATGCATGTTGTAGTTCAACACAAAATCTTTATAGACAGGTGGCAGAGACTGAAGTATAATATCTGTCGCCAATTGTTGGCTTATCCCAGCATCTAGCCTCTCTAAGTTATCAAAATAACTTATCAACTTCATCACATGCGGGCTGAATGGGTCTTTACCACTCATCTTGCAATCAAAAATTGCCTTGACAGTACTATATCTCTCAGTTCTAGCCTGCTCCTGAAACATCGCTTTCAGGTTATTGATTATATCAAAAGTAGAAACCGTATTTTCATATTGCTTCTGAAGCTCGGAATTCATGGTAGCTAGCATGAGACAGCAAACATCAATGTTGTCCTTTTCGTGCGTAATAAGTAAATAAACGCCAACTTAATGGCATTATCAGCATCGGAATCGGGCTCGTCAGGATACTCCTTCTCAAGGACGTATTCCTTTCTCTCCTGCTTGAGAACAATTCTCAAGGAGCGATACCATTCCAGGAAATTTGAACCATTCAATTTTTCCTTTTCCAGTACGGATCGTAGTGAAAATGAGTTTGTAGACATATCTACAACAGAGAAAATGCATATCATTAATATGCTGGAATTGTAACAAAATTCTTAAAATAAATTTAAGAAAAAGACCATACACACATCCCTCATGTATGCATGACATTCCAGAATCCTAAGTAGCTCGTGATTTAAGTGAGCTTTGGCTCAACGCCCAAACCACAAACACAAAGGTAGACATCACCATGTCAATCATATCACCATATGACTTCTAGTTTGTTAGTTAGTCATCTCATATGACTACCAACTCTTTGCCTCGAGGCCCAAGTCCGACTTGATAGCCATGTTAAGCGAACCAAATTGCACCAGATGAGTAACAACTCAATTCACATAATTGATAAAGCACTGCTTTGGCAGTCACTTTAACCAACGATGCAAACTGTTACGCATCTAGTCGTATCATATAATCGACAAAGCACCGCTTTGGCAGTCACTTTAACCAACTATACAAACTGTTACCCATCTACTCAATTCACATAATCGGCAAAGCACTGCTTTGGCAGTCACTTCAACCAACGATGCAAACTTATTGTAGCGGTCAATAATGGAAAGGCAATGCTTAATATTTCAGAGGGATGGTCTCAAAACCGGCTTTAGGTCACTATATATTGGTCCAATATTGCACTAGCCTTAGCTATAACATTGATATGTGACTTAAGTTCTATTAGTCTGAGCTATAACTTTGAGCCATAATCTCAAAGTTGTACTAGCTTCTACTATAACTTAATCACTGGCTTAGAGTTGTACCAATTCCAGTTATAACATCGAGCCATAATCTCAATGATACTAGTTTTAGCCATAACTCTACCTTAGCTTTAACATTGATATGTGACTTAAGTTCTATTAGTCTGAGCTATAACTTTGAGCCATAATCTCAAAGTAATACTAACTTCAACTATAACTTAATCACTGACTCAGAGTTGTACCTAATTCCAGTTATAACATCGAACCATAATCTCAAAGTTATTGATAAGTGCATAATTTGTATACTTTAGCCCCTTATGTTAGCTTCACTTTGCATGTCTTTTAGCACTTATCTTAGTGTTTTTGAGCTAACTTGTGTGTTTCTAGTATGTTTTGCTATTTCTAATGTATTTTGTAGGAAATCTAGCTTTATGAGCTAAAAACTACAAAAATGGATCACTAGTAACACAAGGCTAAGTATGAGCTCAACTATGGACTAGCATGGAGTTTTGTTGTGGATTGCATGGCTAATTGATGGACCTAAATGCAACAAATGCAAATGAGAAGTCAACAAAAGTCAAGCCCAATATAGAAAGTTCAAATGAGATAAGATGATCATAAAGATGAGAAGATGAAGAGAGTGTGATTAGTGAGGGTCAAAAGCATTCAACCGGGTCAAATGAGCGTAGAACCGGTCAAACCCGATCGGGACGGCCCAAACCCGATCGGGACGGACCTAATCTACGCCCATTCGTGTTTTTCTTGGCCTTGGATGGTAACCTCCCTTGCTCATGCTAGCTTGGGGGAGTCTAGCTCGGTTAGTCTGTCTTTTTCTTTGCATTTTAGTTCGATTTCTAGCAACCCATTAAGCGTCAACATCGTCCTTATGTTTTGAGCCAATTCATTTGGTTATGAAATTGCTTTTTAAAGTTACACATT
>JAGPOY010001882.1:0-16013 GCA_018983105.1 Silene uniflora
AAACCACTATGTTAGAACACATTTTAAAATAAGATGGTTGTATAATGTTTTTGGGCCTTAAATAAGGAGCGTGGCGCGTGAGTCGTGACCAATACAATATATTGATGGGCTTAACATATTGTCACGATATCTCCGTCTTAATCATTAGGCTAAGAGCTTTTTGGTAGATGGTTGGATAATGTACAACTACATTTCAATTACTTATACGACTATAAGAGCAATGGGTTATACGTTACTTAACACTATCATCAAATAAGGTGTATAAACTAATACAAGATCGGTGTATGTTATACAATAATTTTACAGAATACTCCGTATCACTTAGACAAAATTAAAACTATATAGTAGCAGTAAAAAGAGCGAAAATAAGGGGACAATGGTGGGCTGTAAGCAACTGGGGAAACAGACTTTCACTGCTAGAAATGGAGAATAAGTGAATAATGAGCAACAAAGTATAGAAAAAAAAACAGTGAAGATAAAGTAGGGAAGGGAAAGTAAAGTAAAGTAAATGCCCAAAATAAAAGGGAAGAGTAAAGTGTATGGGTGAAATTGGTTTGATCTCATAAATGAAATGCTTTGGCCTTTTGAGATGGACCAATCATCAATTCCACATCCATTATTGCACTTTGCTTTTCTTCATGATTCCCTGCTGTGTGGAGCTGAGGGCCTAGTAGGGGCTCTTGCTCCCGTGGACGGTCAAAAATTTCAAAGTTTTTAGCTGAAATTTTCTAAGTTTGCTTATGGGATAAACCAATCATCAATTCCACATTCATTATTGCACTTTGCTTTTCTTCATGATTCTCTTGTTTTAAGATTCCCACCATTCTTGTTCTCTATGCAACTCCCCCATTTCAAGGTTCGATTCATATAAAATTCACTAATGCTTAATGGGATTAATGAGCCAACAAACAAATTAGCATAACATTTTCATGACACTACTTTAGTTAGTTTTAATCAAAGTAATCTCATTGTAAGTAATTGATACATATTTATTGTAAGGTCGTGTTCTTTTCGGCTGAAAAAGAACTGAACTTGACTGAATTGAACTAAATGAAGTAAGAGTAAGCCATGTTCTTTTTGGCTTTATTTCAGTTCAGTTAAGCTTATTATGACAATCGAGTAAAGTCACTGGGAGGAAAACCTCATGATTTGGATATAAATAATGAATAAAGTTCCGAGTACAAATTAAAAGTCATTTTTTTATACCGAGTATCACTGGTCATAATGTGGTAAATGCAAAAGAGCGTTTAATTTAGGTGATTATAAGTCTCAAACACCCCAAAACGTATTTTCAGGTCGGGTCTCTTTTGACAGTGTAATCTTAAATCCTCCTCTATACAATATTGTGCCCAGGTGCCTTTGGCCGTGTTAGGAGGTACTTGGATTTAATTGCATCGCAAACTTGCATTACAGATTTCCAAATAATAACTCACACCTACAGTAACCTTGTTCAGTATAAAAAGGATCTGTATTATCTGAATCTCTTCAGAGCAAGTGACAGTGACCACCTGGACAATTAGAGAGTACCGGAGGTTTATCTTCTATTCCAATAATCACAGCCATTTTATGAGGGTGCCGGTATCTGCAGATTTTTGGCCGAGGCTAACAAATATGGAGTAGCTCATTACTAACGAAATCAAAAGGTAATGAAATGAAAAACGGGTTCATTTCGGGGATTTGTGGTATTCATGATCAGGTCTAAAACCCGTCTGCATATAAACTTCTGCCTGCCCGCAAGGTTCATCCCCCCAATCCCCATCATTTATACGGAACTAGAAACCAGGCCGTGAGAAAACAAACTTAAGATGCACTGTAGAGTATAGTGTAGACGCACTTCCGTGATAAGAAGGTATAGGTTAGAGTCTGAGATCAAAACTTGTTTTCATAATCAAAATTTCAGGAACAAACTCATCAAGTCATGATCAACAAAGCAATCATGTTAAAAGTTAAAACCATCCACCATATGCAAGTATCAAGTATATTAGAGAAATAATAAAGACTACAAACAAATTCCAACCATATAACTCGATGTTTCTTGCGAAACAAGTATAACAAATGTCTACTATGGATCACATACTACGTTAGAGAACCCCAAATGGGCCTCCTGAACTTGATAATAATAATCATAATACTGAGCCAAAACCCTCCATATTTGAAAGGAATTGAAAGCAAAACAACCAAAACACCAACAGCCATTCAACCTTGTTTCAATTAGATTCATATTTTGACCACATAGCTCTTTATGCAGACATTCAGACGTACCCGATATGGCCACATTCATATAGAAAAGAATATATGAAATCCTAAACATCAAACAAAAAAATAAACTGTTTTCGTAAGATACCCAGGTCACAAAAAGATAGAAAAACCATCAGAACTGCGAGCATCATTCATCAACACTAATGCCACACCACACTTACAGTCATCGTTCATACTGCCAAGTGCGAAGACAAAGATCAACCAACACTAACATAACTAAAAGAGATATGTTAGAACATAGCTCTTCATGAAACATGTGTTCATGAGCAAATTCATGAATAATTTTGCTAGTGATCATTAGAGAATATGGCCAATATGCAATTCCACAGATCATTTTGAAAACAATCACCGTGAATTCATGAAGAAAAAAAGCAATTATTTAAGAATACCAATTGTCAGGAACTTAGAGAAAGCACATAGAATGCAGACAAATTCAACCACACACAGTCACATCGAACATCCAATCGAGAATGTAACACATTGCTAATGGTAGGGAACTTTGGGAGGGGGACACATAACAAACAAGAAAAAACTAGAACGAGAGCAAAAACTCGTATACCTATCCCTACCCTAAAACTTAACTCGAATTACCTTCCTAGTCACACTCCACCAGAATCTCCCAGATAAGATGGATAAAGCAAACACGTCAAAAACACCAGCTACTATTTGAAGGAGCCTCCACCACATTCATATATCGATGAAGTCAGAAACTACTACATTTGCCATGAAACAGATTTAAGAAGGTAAACAAAAAACTACTCAAGATGCAAGTCATGCAACTTACATGCCACATCCATGTATCACACCATAAACACAGCATGTAAAATTAAACTCAAGAGTTTGCGAGGAATCAAATCAAACTAACAAAACCCAACCCATCAAGATTAAGAACATAGGACAGAAAACAAGCTCTCACAAACTAGCCATAGTAGACATTTGGCAAAAGATGGTAAATTTTCTCACCCTGCATACATAAAAGACAGGCGCGGCCTATGTATTCCTACACTGTAAAATGTGCTGAACCTGAAATTTGTCAAGAAGCATAGTTGAAGAGACTGGAAAGGTATTTTCTATAGAGGTACAAATGTACAATGAGATTCCAAAATATAGGATTTCTACGACGAGAACGTTTTAATGCTTAAACGAATCAGGGAAACCAATTTCATCCAAAAAAACAATAGCCAAAACTGGTCATCTCCTCCCTTGTTGATATTAGTTCCACAAGCAAAGGACCAAAGGTAAACAGATGGCTAAAACGGATAAATCCTTCATGTTGCTTATACTACATCCATAAGCTAACAAAGAATTGTACTTTGCATTCCAACATAGCAATCCTAAAACTTATCCAACCTTTCAACTCACAAAACCATTAAATACTACACAAATCATACGAATCCTAACAAAATTCTACTAACATAATTATCACTACCATTAGTAACAACACTAAAACAAGCACATTAATCATCATATGATCATCAAATTTTCTTCTGCAAGGCCGACTCCTTACACAAAAATTGTGTAAAATCGATCTATTAATACAAGTATCATGAGATTCATGACCCGTTAAGCATACCAATAGAATTCAGCATACTTATATTATTAAAACCACCATCAAATTACAGCAACATAAAAAAAGCATACTAAAACGCGGCGTTAAGCATACCATAGAAATCGGCATAATCCGTCTTCAAATTACAGCAACATAACAAAGGATACAAACACAAACACAAACACAAACATAATTCAACATCTTTATTAAAACAGTCATCATCATCATCACAATTATGGGATTATAATACGAGAAGCGGACTAGAAATTAAGCAACGGTGCCAACGACAGGGTACTTAGCCTCGAATTTCTTCTCCCAATCAGCAAGAACACCAAGCTCCTTCTCAGAGAGACCATCAAGGGAAGAAACGACGTCGTCTTCCTCCTTGCTCATCTTAGCCAAAGCCCTGCTAGCATCTTTACCGGCGAACATGGCGTATGCGCCGCCCGGCCCGTAAAAGCTCCGACCGGTGGTGACGTCGAAGACCCGACCCTTGATTGCTACGTAGATGGGCTTTGATGGGTCTGACCCGTCGTACTGTTTCAGCTGTTGTAGAGTTAATTCCATTTTTGGGAGGGTAGGTAGAGAGAGGAAATTTGAGGGATTTTTGGGGGTGGAATGTTGGATGACGATCAAAGTGAGGGATTTTAGTTTGATAATTTCAGAAATGGGAATGTTGTGATCTCAACTCCACCAAGATAAGACACGAAAATGGGATGAATGATCCGAATTCACCTATCACTCTATCATTTTGTTTTTTTTTTTTTTCCTCCGCATGCGATGACGCGAATGAAGGTCAGGAATTTGACCCTAACATATCCACCCTGACCTAAATGTTTATTATCACATACTGACCGATAACCTGAAATAACTTAATGACAACTTAAATGAAAATCACTCGAACCTTAAATAACTTGACAGTCGGCATGACAGTCGACATGACGTGAATTCTTACATGCCTAAAATGACAGATCTGAACCCAACCAATTAACCTTTTACTAGACCTGGCAAAGGGTGAGTCAGGTCGGGTTTGGGTCGGGTCTGCCATATTATCGAGTTAGTTCGGGTCGAATCTAGTCGTTTCGGGTTTTGGGTGTTTTTCGGGTTTGTTATTCGGGTTAATCCGGGTCCGGGTCAATGATTAAGAGAGAAAAACACATTTAGTATTATTACCAATATTTTTACTTTGGTTTTAATAATTTATTCTATTTTTAACGTAAATAATTAAGTGTGCTGCTAAATTAGTCATTTAAAGTCTTTTTTTGCTCAATTAGAGTTATGTGGTTTGTCGAGTCATTTTCGGATCGGGTCGGGTCGGCTCAATTCCGTTTTAGATCACGTTCGAGAGTTGTAATTCGGGTCAATTTAAGGTCACGAGTCAGCCATTTCGGGCCGGGTTGGTCTACCTTTTACAATGCGTAAATTCACCGCCACAGCCACTAATAATTCTACTTGGGTATCAACCAAACGACAGTCGGGTGGTACATAAGAAATTGCGTCAGATTCGATCAGAGATCAAAACTGTTGGTAGAATCCGCCATCGCAATTTGATTGTCATTATCTTCTTGTTTATGAGTACATGAAAAATGGTACTCCCTCCATTCAAATCCACATGGTCACTTTCTCTTTTGCACACTATTCACCAGTGAGCCTTCGTCGTCAATTTTCTCTCAATACGTAATTGAAAATATATTCATATGGGATCTTGTTTGATTCGTCTTTACGAGTACTTTAAGAATATCTAACTTTTATAATTTTTACAAATACGTAACTAACGATATTTACCACATAAAACATGCGTTAGCAAACGTGAAAAAAGAAAGTGGCCTTGTGGATTTGAATGGAGGGCGTAGTTTGCAAGACATAATGGTACAAAGTTGCTCAAGGGAACACAGAATTTGAGTGGCTAGGCCAATTTAGAGTAGCAATCGGAGTAGCTACTCGAATTGAATATCTCCGCATGGAAAATAACCCACGGATCATTCATAGAGATCTAAAACCCGCCAATATACTTCTTGATCTAAAAAGAAAGCGTACTACAAGTAGTATCTAATTTACAAATAAGGACAAGAAATTCCATCTGCATTCTGCAGCATCGGATTAATTTCAACATATGTATTACTAAGTAGGTCTTTCGCAATGATGTATCGATCGTATTGCTCAACGTCTGCGAGATAAAGCTTTATCAAACAGAACTAACAATGGGAGATCTTCCCATCCTTCTAATTCCTCAGTCTTGACCTTGCTTTTCTTGTGTTTCTTCTCAGCAGTCTTATTGTTTGACCTTTGCCTTTTCAGATTTTTTTTACGAGTCCCATTCTCATTTGCTGAGTCTTTAATAGTCAATGAAACAAAGTCCTTTGGCCCGAGTGTCGGTCGCTCTTCTTCCCTCCCCACGAAATTGGATATAAGAGCAAGTTTCTGCATGGTTCGAGCAGCTTGAATCCGAGGAAATTCATGTGGACATAAGCTTTTCCATCTCCTTAGGCAATGGTTATCTGTTCTCATAGGAACACAGATTGCGACTTTAGACCAGCAATATCCATGTTGTGCTACTGCTTCTCTGAGCTTCATATCTTCTTTTTCAGTCCATTCGGAGCGATTCAGAGAAGGATTGAGACTATTTACCCATCTTTCTCTACACTGTTCTTGGGTCCTTCCAGGCATAAACTGGGCTATTCTATGCCAGCTTCTACGAAAAAGAATAGCGGCAACTTTTAATCGCTTATCTTCATCGTCATTCCATTTCCCCACTTTTTTTCTAGCTGGGATCAAAGTTTTCTTCCATCTGTTCGAACATTGGGGACCCGTTCGTCCTTCCAACGTAGATGCAACAGCTTGCCAGTTGCTGTCTCCATACAATTCTACAGCAGAGCTAAGCTTAGCATCTTCATTATCTGTCCAAGCCTTTTTCAAAATGCTGGCATTCAGACTCCTCTGATAGCGAGCCAGACATTCATAAGGAGTCCTATTGGTACCGAGATTTTGAGCAACAACCTTCCAATTATTGAACCCATTCTTCTCAACGAGACTTAATAGTTTGATCTCCTCGGCTTTTGTCCAATGATCCGAGTTTTTCAAGTGGTTTTCATGATTCAACCACCTCGTTTCACATTCTTCTCCAGAGCGACGTGGAAGATACATATTAGCAAGCTCCTCCCAGTTTACCTCGCCAGCAAAGCGTTGGGTTGTTTCCCTAGTAATTTTATGATTTTTTACTGATATCATCCTAGCATCAATTCCATTGTCCGGTTGTCTCTTGAGCAACTTTTCTTGATATTGGCGGACGATCCCTTTCTCAAGATTGCGTATATCCTGATTTGACCATTTGTCGCGATGAAAGGAAAGCGGATATTTTTGGAGAGCAGCCTTGTAGCAAACAACATATGAGTTGTGAGGAGGACCATAACATATGGCAGACCGATTACTCGGTCTACCCTTTGCATTAGCAACTGAAATCAGGTGGATGCGATCATCTTGCTTCTGAGACACTGCTTGCCCAACTTGCTTCTTGCATTGCACTTGGAAGTCTCGAAGTGTTTTGATGCGCTTGTGTAGGTCGTTTATTTGTTCCATCTTTGCTTCAATATGAAGCAACTTATTCCGTATAAATTTCTGGCAAGCTCTGTTTTTCTTAATGGCATCAATAAATGTGTGTCCACCACCCTCTTTCTCAGTGGTATCATATTCAGCATCATTTATATGCTCATCTACAAACGAGGCGCTAACATCATTTTTGTTATTGGCATCAGCGTCATGTTGCGAAAAGCGGGCCTTAATAGATTGATAAAACTGGTAATCATCATCGTCGTCATCGGAAAGAGGAGGAGGAAGAGAGGCCAAAGGTTTGATATAATCAGCAAGACGGTCACCGTAACGCGCTTGTATAGAACGAACCAATTCCAAATCATCGAAATCGTCATCCTCGTCGTAGTCATCAGAATTGAGAGTAGTAGGTAAACAGGCTCTGGTAAGAGCTTCAATATCTTCCTGAAAAAGAGCGTCGCAGTCACTATCTGACAATTCTTCGTTCAAATCAGAATTTGCCATTGATTACGCCGCCAAGTTTGGGGATTTTTTGAAATAAGAGGGATTGGTCTAATTTTATGAAGAATTTTGGGGCGATTGATTTGCCTATCTATAAATATACCAAACCGAATTAGGAAATCAACTCAAAAACTGAAATTAAGAGAAATTACGTTTTATGACATAGAAATCTGTAAAAATTTAATTTGTCTCAGACCTTGGTTTGATATTGGTATCGTGTTGTTTTCTCGGTAATATTGAACATAGTGGTGTTAACTGTTACCTGAACTAGCAACAATGAAATAAAAATCATATGCACATAGAGATTTCTATAGAAAAATGTCTCAAATCAGTCATTATGTGCTCGTATTCCATATACAACCTCAGTTTCATATTGGTATCGTGTGCTGTTTTACGATAATACCTTAACTTAGTGGTGTTAACTGTTACCTGAACATTGCTCCTTATTAGCATAGATTAATTTAAAGTAGGCGACGATAAGATGAGGATATTAGAAATCTCTTTAACAAAGGTGAGTGGAAACATCAACCACATCATCTTAATTCTATCAGGATTACCGTTCATATAACCAACTTTTTCAACATTCTTTGGATTCTCTACGAATTTGTTCGCCTTTCATTCTCCTTTAAGAAAAGGTAAAAGTATAAGCATCTAGCATAAAAGGTATGAGCGACATACAACATGGACTGTATAGAGGAATTTGGACCAGCAATCTATGTCGTTGATCTCTACCACTAGATCAGGACCTTATTGGCAAATGGTCGTTTCCATGCTTCTTAAGACACTGTAACTCGAACATAAGTTCCAAAATTAGTCATGTAAAGCATGAAAGCAGTTTGACTATAAATTATCAAACATGTTCATATGGTTTTGGGTTCTAACAACAATATTATGAGAATGAAATCTCTATAGGAACCGTTTTAAAGATAAATCAATCACCAACAGATTAAAGATAATACAGAATCCATGGTGTTCTTCATGCTCTACATAATTAAATGCATAAAGTGACCAAAACTCAAAGGCTTAATCGTCTTGCTCCGTTACTAATCCAGTCGCATCAAAAACACTGACTGCCTTGCTCAGAAGAGTGTTGACCCTTGTCCTCTGCCAAATTCGCCTACGTTGGCTGATAAGAAACTTTGGAAGGGCGAGACTAGACAGTCTAATACTTAATACAGAGGAAAGCCACCACCAGAATACTCAACATCCTGCAATGATATACTCGTATAGATTAGGGAAGTAGGAAACATGACTTGAGGTCAAAGATTCAAACCTTGAAAGACTATAAAAGAGGATTATCTAGATAATGACAGCGCATTTAGTGACACACTGACACTCCAAAAGGGGTCTGATAATGATGAACCACTTCGTCAAGCTAAACAACAACCCGACTCATTGATTGGATATATTCATTAACAAACAAGGAGTGGGGTAAATTAGGACATGTTTGGCTACCCCAAATCATGGGATTTTCAAACTCCCGTGTCAATTCAACTCCCAGATGCCAACCAAACAAGTTTTAGGCAATTCACATGAATTGTCAAATTCATATGTTTTGTAAAATCATGGGAAATTAATTCCCGTATGGCAATCAAACGACACCTTAATTTCCTGTGCGACACAAATCAACTACGTAAGGTGCATATATCTAGCAATAAATTAGCCCTAATGAATCTCCAAATTTTTACTCAGATTCAGGCCCAAATAAGCAAAGTCGTGTCTGACACGTGGGTATGTGTCGGACTGTCGGACATAGCTAATTGTGAAAATTTTCATGTCTGCCTATTATTAAGTGTTGAAATGTCAGGTGATGTCTGAAGAAGTGTCATTCAACCAAAGTGAAGTGTCACAAGTAACACAGCTGGCCCTTCCCAACAACTTCTGTGTGCTACAACCCATGCCTCTTAAAACTTCCAACGTCTTGCCTACAACCCATGCCTACTATCTTTATCCCCAAACCCAACTTGGGTCTGGGGACAAGACCCATGTAAGTTTGAGACAAAACTAGGGATAAAGTGCTTTTACAGTTTTAAAATTGCAAAGTCTTAAGGTGGGTCTTGGAAATCCAAGATCCAACTTAAGACTTATGAATAGTAAAACGTGAGTGGGGAAGTGAGCCCCATATAAAATTATAAGATCTTAAGACCCGTTTCGAGACTGGGGATAAAGATAGCCTTTCAGACGAGGGAAAGGGAGGGGAGGGAAAAGATGGAAGGGGAGGGGGATGGTGGGTGGGAGATTTCGCTCCAAATCTTTCTTTGTTGAAGGGGAAATTATTTAGATTGTTGGAGAGAAATGGAGTGATCCATTTCCCCTCCCCTCAAAATCCCTTCACCCTCATCTTACTAACCAAATAATGGAAATTGCTTCCTTCCAAATATGAGAATGAACAACCAGGAGATTGACTCTATTTCCGTCATACAGTATCCAAGTTACGTAAAAAAAAGGGTTTTACTGATTGCAAATAATTTCTGAAAGTCGGGAAGCTAAGCGCCTAATCTTGTATTGATAAATTATGATATAAATTATGATATTCTTCAATCTGTCTAGCAGTGCAACAACAATATATCTTTGACCACGTCAGGGATATCCTATTAAGGCTTTCGATGTAAAACTAGATTTATAGTCAACTGCTTTTTCATTGAAACATCATCTAGTATCTAGTTTCTCTGTAGTAGTTAAAATCCGACAAATTTGCAGAATCAGTTAATTTCATGTCATCAAAGTTAAGAAATATAGATGTTGCACTTTCATCATCAGCGTCCTCCGAAAGAGAAAGCTTCCCAAATAATTAATCTAAACATATTGCAAGTAAAGGTGGAGCACTAACCTGAGGAGGTGGCAGAGATGACACCCAATCCGAAGCGTGAGTTGGCAGTAGACCCAAGGTGTTTAACTACAAGAAGTAAAAAATATCAGATTTTAAAACCCCAAAAGACCAGAAAAACATAGCCCTCTTCAACATATTGGTAGCCAATAAACATTACCTTCCAGATACCAAGGCCAAGACCCACCAAATTGAGAGCAATATAGACTACTTTAGGGAGAAGTAGATCAACCTTGCTGTCCTTATATGGCTCAAAAACTGCAAATAAAATCAATTCTCATCATCATCATCGGGTGCCAATATTTATCAAACAATTTAAAGCAAAACATAGAGCATTGAGCTGTAATATGCACAACTATTTCAGTCCCAGGATAGAGAGGAAATAAATACTCACTCCATTTACGTTATGTTCTCAGTTATCCCCATTTTTCAAAACTCCTCTCACGTAATTCTTGAATGGTGTGATATAAAGGTTAGTGGTTCGTTTAAGTAGATAAGCGTACCTTTTCCAACACCCTGAAGGGCACTAATGGGCTGCCAAAGAGCCGAAAACGTGATACCGATGCTGAACAGGTGAACAGTGCTTCCAGCCATCCACATCATAAACCCCATCATCATTAAATTCTTCATTGGAGCTTGAGCTACTTCCCAAGCTTTCTGCAGACATATGCAGCCAAAATACGATCAAAAACTTTCAAAGGACGGCAAATATATTATATCAGATGAGTAAACCCCAATTGATGAATGCATTTAAATGAAACTCTCCCTCTCCCTTGACAACAAAGCAACAAATTCAGCAGTCCTTTGTTAATTTGCTATCGTTTCATGTACTCCCTCCGTCCCGGTCATTTGTTTACCTTTGCTTCTGGGCCAAAGATTAAGGAAAGGGAAGGGGACCATTCGAGGGTAGTGCTATTAGATGACAAGTGGAAAATAATGAAATTGGAGGATCAAATAACCCATTAGAGGCATGTCTAATATAGAAAGGTAAACAAATAAATGAGGCACCCGAAAATAGAAATGGTAAACAAATAGAAAAACACCTGGTAAACATTGGGCACACAGTCATTTTTTTCAGATTGAATCTGCTAAATTACCCACAATTATCCGATCCCAGTTACTCCCTCGGTCTCAATCATTTGTTTAGCTTTAATGAATTAAAAAAGGTAAACAAATGATGGAGACGGAAAGAGTAATTAGTTTGCTAACAAACAATAAAGTGAAGATAAATGTAAACAAGTCATGGATCTGTGAATAACCATGAAATTAATCAATCCTATCCAATAGAATTACAAACAATTAGGCGATCAAGGAGGGATGAGTATAATAAGAAGTAGTAATTGGTAATTAATGAAGAAACCCTAACCTGGGCTTTCCAATTAGATTCGCCATCTTTGTTTTGACGAGCGACAGACGATTCATCTTGATCGGAAGAAGCACGAGAGAAACCAGGGGGATCGGGGATATCGCGAGAAGAGTGAGATGTTGAGTTATCAGTGAAGTCAACAGCCCATCGTCTTCCTCCTCCCATCACTCCTTTTCCTTTCTCCATCTTTTTTATTAATCAAGATTTTTGTTTTGTTTTAGTATCACAATGATTCGATACCCCTGCTGCTTTACCACTTCTTTCTACTTCCGCACTAAACAAACTAACCACGTCCCTACCCGATAACACAACCCTTATGGAGTAGTTATGGCGTATTTGATTCACCCAATATGTATGAGGTATGGCTTTGGAATGAACCAAACTCATATCATGTGTTTGTTTGGCCAAAATAAAGATTTCATACCTATACCTCAAACCCATGAGGTATGTATGGGTTTCTCATACCCAACGAGGGGGTGGGTATAAGATTGATATCATGGTATCAAATTAGAAATATTAAAAAATGATAAAAACTAATGTTAAAAAATATTTTTATATATTTATTTGATTAAATTTTATCTACATGATTTAATAGTATTAAAAATTATTATTAAAAATATTTTATTTTAAAGATATTTTAGTTTCGATTGATTTCTAACCCCATACACTCAAAATTGAACCCTTTTGGGTCGAGTCGGGTCGGGTTTGGGTCGTTGTCGGATCGGGTCGAGCCGGGTCATTATCGTGTCAAATGATGTATCGGGTCGGATCGGGCCGGGTCATTATCGGGTCAAATGATGGGTCGGGTCGGGCATAATCGGGTCCGATTACTTAATCGCATTACTACAATTTTTTTACCATTAAATTTAGTTTTTAACCTAATATTTAGTTTAATTACTTTATTATTAAGTCAAACGTATCAATCTAAACACAAAATCCCTTTCATTTTGATGAAAATTAAGCTTTATAATTATCAAGTCATCAATTTAATCGGGTCAATATCGGGTCGGGTCTAGGTCGGGTTTAGGTCACTGATAATCGGGTTGTGTCGGGTTATAGGTCGTCATCAGGTCGTGTCAGGTTATAGGTCCTCATCAGGTCGAGTCGGGTTCGGGTCACTGATAATCGGGTCGTGTCGGGTTATAGGCTATGTAGCACCAAAACGGACACGGACACGTGATACGGCACCCATGAAATTTAGGACACGGGACACGCCTTTTGAATTTAATAAAATATATATTTAATGGTTATAAATAATGTATAATTTTAGTTTTGTAATATATTTGATATTAAATGTACAGAAATAAAGGTCAAGTTTGAGCATATGACTATACATATTCTCATTTCTCACCCAAAACGATCTTTCAATCGATCTCTTATGAAATTTTATTCCTCGTCTAACCTATAACAAGTTTAGGCGTGTGTCTGACGAGTGTCGGGTGTCGGACACGGTACGGCTAGTTAGGAGGAGTGTCCGTGCTACTTAGGTTACAGGTCGTCATCGGGTCGGGTCGGTCGGTTTCGGGTCACAATATTTTCGTGTCAGATCGGGTCGGTTTTGCTCGGGTTCGGGTCGGGTCAGACTTACTGGCCTTAAAAACACAAAACTAACGGTTACTAACGGTTTTGGGTTGATACTTATTGCTTAATGACCTATTTATGTAAGTGGGTTGACAGGAACACGATAGGAGATTTAGTTGGGTTGGGTTTGAGTTTCATGACCCGTTTACATGTGACACAAACAGGAACCTGACACAACCCGATCTATTTGTCCGTTCTGATTTTTGTATTCCTTAAGAATTAAATCTTCCGATTTGGTTAATGATCCAAACTTTTTTAGGATACTGTCATACCGATTTCCGATCAGGATCGGTCTAAACGTGAGAAACCGGAATTAGTGTTAACTTTTTATGAAAACAATTATGAAACTAATAAAGAGTCGCTTTGTTTGGGTCACAATTCACAATCAACAATAAAAGGGTAAAAAAAATGGGTTTTAAAAAAGATAGAAAATAGGGTCACAAAAACTTAATAAAGTTCGACTTTCCCGAGTTTTATGATACAAAGTACTAGTTAATAACCACCTATGCTACATTAAGAACCACCCTAACTCCATGGTCGATCATACTAATCCAAGTTAAGTTGTACATTTGTTTAATGGCTAATCGATAACTCGATATAGATGACGGTAATATCAGTTATATATTATCGGAATGAACGCTTCCTTTTTTACATTTATTTGCTCTATGTTCGGGGTGGCCAGAGTGAGTTGTTATTCGCTTTGGATCCCGGGTGTTGTTTGATTTTGCAATTATCGCATTGAGGGATTGGTAAGGTACTAAGGTCCTAAACATATGGGCAATGGTAAGTCACTATACATAGTATCATGGTGACAGTTAGTTATATACACTCTATCAGCCAAGGGCGGTCAGTTATACGCTCTGACAAGTTTGAGGCAGTAGTGATACGCTATAACAGGCGTTCGCCCATTCGTTATGCTTAATGCTAGTAATTGCGCCTACGATTATTATGGATTGTATGACTCATGTTCGTGTAGTATTCATGGTCTTTTGGGTGCAATGATGCATATTATCTTAATTATATGGTCGCATTCATCTTGTTTGGTGATGACGTGGTAAGTTTGATTGCATGTCATTTGTTTTAGGTTTTTTTGTCCAACACCATTTTTAAAAAACTTTTTTTTCCAAACACCACCTTTAAAAAAAAAATTGTAAAACACTAGTACACTACCTTTAATAATCTTTCTTTTGTCAAACACGACCTTGTGGCCAAAGTTTGATCACTTATAATAAGGTGACTTTCAGTCGATGTTTGAGATAGGAAACGAAGTCGGTTTGAGGTGTTCTTAGACTCGTTGGAAAGGTGGGAGTACAAGCTTTCCATGGGTTATCAATATGGTGGTAATATGTGGCCTTATGTGGGGTGTATTGGCGTGTAAAGTAGGGCGGGTGGAATGAAGTGGAGGTAAAAACAAATCAAAATAAACTTGAAGAAGTATGACTTATTCGTGAGTCAATTTACTCCTCCCGAACCACCATTTGCAAGCAACAGCCACCACAACTACGACCTACCTTACACTCCCCTCTACCTACTTACCAAATTTTAAACCAAACAAAGCATCATAGCCCTAATAAAAGTCCCACAAAAAACCTCTCGACCAAAAGGTGGTGTTTGACAAAAAGAAGATTATTAAAGGTAGTATTTTACAAACTTTGTTTTTAAAGGTGGTGTTTGGAAAAAAAATATTTAAAGATGATGTTTGACAAAAAAAACCCTTTGTTTTATAAATTCCTTCACATGTCATTGTCAGTTGGTTCTTAATCGTTGATTAATTGAGTCTGTTTTAAATATGATTGGGAGAATAATAACTTAGGAAATTTGTCAGAGCTATTGTTTGATAATTGCTTGGATAGGATACTCATTGCGAGAACAGTAGGTCTTGCTTACGACAGGTCGGATCTTGCGACGGGTATTTTGTGAGAGGAAATGGGTAGAGGGGACAAGGTGGGCACCCCCCATGTGCTTCTCCACCCACCCTTGATGGGTATTTTGTGAGAGAATATGGTATCCGTCACAAGTTTGTGACGGATAGTGTCCGTCACAAATGAGAATTTGTGTTGCGAGAATATTGTTTGATAATTGCTCGGATAGGATACTCATTGCGAGAATAATAACTTAGGAAATTTGAATTTGAGATGTTGATAATCCCCCCCTTATATAAAAGTGAGCAAGGGAGGAATTTGTGTGTGCAAAATTTCAGATTTCAATTTCATTTTCGATGAACAGTATGAATAGTGTTTGTGGTTTGTCATCCGTCGATCCCCTCTTTTTCTTTGTATCACTACCATCCATTCCTCCTTTCATTCTCACCACATATCTCATTCATCCACTCATTTCACTCCATCTCTCATTCACAAACCCTACTCACATATCCGATCGTAGTC
>JAGPOY010001883.1:1905-17916 GCA_018983105.1 Silene uniflora
CGTGAGGCAATGGATCAGAAGACTTAGTAGTAGATGATTAATTAGAAGACCTTCACGTTTATTTATGTTTTCCGCTGTTAGTTCTTTTGTAATTTGATGTAAAGGAAGTTTGTAATAATTAAGTTAAATAATTATATAAAATGCCTTGGAGTTTGATTTGTTATTCACTACCTCGGGAAACCGAGATGGTAACAGTCCGGTTTATTAGGGAATGTCTTGCTAAAGGCTCCTTCATAAATCGGGGTGTTACAACACCCCCTTAATTGGTGCATTTAATCAATAGGAATCCAATGTTGGTGCTTAATTGTGTGATTAATCACCCGGTTTAAGACCTTCATTTGGCATCCTAAGAGCATTGGAATCCCATGTTTTCCACTCTAATTTGGACTTTATAACTTGGACTTGACTTTGCATTGACTTCATTTTACATTTTCTTCATTAATCCACCAATTATCTCATGCAAAACCCATGCAAACTTCAACACTTAGTCCAATTCTTGCTCTCATACTTAGCCTTGTACTCTATACTTGTAATATTAGTAGAATTTAGCTCCTAAGAGCTCAAGTACCTACAACAAATGACAAAGCAAGCAAAGATACTAGAATACACAAATTAGCTTATAAAACACTAAGATAAATGCCAAATGATATGTAAAGTAGAGCTAAATTAAGGGGGCAAATATGTAAATTAGGCACTTATCAATTTCCTCCATTATGCATGCAATTACTCATAAAATTGCAAAAGAAGAATAAAAAATCATATATAAAATTACTAAAATGATATTTGAATCACATTCATTAACTTACAGTAAGGTGAAATCAAAGGACATTAATTGTGCATGAAATTACTCCGAAAACTACAAAATAAGAATCAAAAATCATATAAAATTACTAAGATGATAATTGAATCATTCATTAACCTGCAGTAAGCTGAAAATAAAGGACTTTGAGAAGATCTTGTACAATTTGTAAGTGGCTTTTGAACTTGCATCTCAGCCTGCCCTAAAACCGCGGAGAGCACAAAAAACACCTATTCAAGGAGATGCAGCAGGCTGAATTCGATTCTTATATTTTTTTGGCAGAAACAACAGCACGCCTCCGGAAAGAAGAGTAAAAGTCTTCTCCGTTACACATGATGTTGTGTCTGCAAAGATAAGAATAGAAGACACTGTCTTTGAGCTTGCGCCACAGCCAAAATATAGCAGAAAATCTCAGACTAGGAACCACTCCCACCTGTAGATCAATGTTGAAATATTTAGAGGTTAGTGTAGGTAAATTTGGGCATCAATGACAGCATTGCATGTAAAATTTGGGCATCAGTGACACCATAAAGAACCATTTGAGCTGCTGAAAGATTACTGTACTTGGTGAAAGGCCCAAATAAATCAGAAAGTTAAAGTGGACAACAATATTTAATGCACGCAATCAATCTAAACCTGTAGAAGTACCAGATTAATGCATGCAATGGAAGTCAAATTCCGAAAAAAGAGCACACATTCAAATATAACCCTGCTCAACAGGTAGACTCGATCTAATAATATGAACTTTAACATTTGCAGCGTTCAAAAATAGCAAATAAACCTTTTAAAAGAGACCAATATAATAACATGCAATCAAAGAATATTGTCCACTTAACCCACAATCAAAAATCTACTCCTATAGAGGAAGTAATATAAGTAAATCAGTACCCTTGTTTCTCATCGAACCCTTGTTTCCCGACTCTTCACGTCAACATAATTGGTACACTAATTCTTTGATTTGGAGAGAGGAGATCATTGACTAACTAATACATGGGTCATTATAATCCACGGATTGATTAAGCCTTAGAACAAATATTGTATCATCTTGGCCTAAACTAAAGGTTTTGTTCAACAGGTGTTAGACTAACTATCTCAACAAACTTCCTAACGTGTGAAATTTCCAATAATAATTAGTTGAAACGTACGAAAATGGTTGGCCTTATATTGCTACTAAAAGCTAAATAAAAGGAAGTAGGGATAAAGGAGTTGAAATTAAGGCCCATTCTTGTGGTTATGGTAAAAATATGGTGTTTAAGGCATATGAACATGATGAACTAGCCAGTACCTGCCATTTCGCAGTACAAAGAGGAACCTAAAGTCACTGTTTGTAGTAACCAACTTCCATAACTTGACTCCAAGCTGTATACGAGAATTTGAGATTTTTGGTTGAAAGTAAAATCGACATGAGAGAGGAATTGACCTGATTATATACATAAGATTTATTTGCTAGGCACAAAGCGAAGGACTGGGAGGAAAGTGTTATGGAATCCAAAAGGAGGTACTAAAATATTCAGGAAGGAGTGTCATAGCCAAGAGTTTTCAGGAGATATTTGGTCTGCTGAACTCCCCTCTTTCATGTGAGAGTACCTCTCAATGTCAACAAATTCTTCTTCTGAAATGAAAACTCATATAAGTCAGGAATAATAATCAGTAATAATCAGTACTGACATAATACAACACACTGACATAATAGGGTGCAAATGTAGTATTGTCACAAATAAAACCCTAATAGTAATAAGCCGTGGAACAAAATTTATGAAAAGTGAGTGTTGGCAAAGTGAAATATCAAAAATCTACACGAATTTTCAAGAGACGATCTATTTTTCTCAGTGTGAAAGGGACCAAGAAAACGAATCGCCATCGTGTACTGACTCGTCAATGACTTTATCGCTTAAACTAACCACAGTCTCATATGTCTCACCGTACCATTAACACTAAGTAAATGAGGAATACGTGCAGATTTTGGTTGGTCTCACATGTAAGACTATGTGAGACTATCTTATACAAGATTCGCTGAAAATCTGGTGCACACCTAAAATCCAACTACCTTCTGCAACCTATTCACAGACTATCTAAACGATAGTGAAGTCCATAATACATCTAGGTAGTGCTCACATCATAGACGATAAAATACAGCATCTCGAACATTGGACTATCACTAAATGTATAAGGCTCCAATCTGATCCTATCAATATCGATTCTGTCTCACTCCCAATATAAAGAAAAATATATATTATGCTTGAAAGTGAATAAGACAGATGAGAAGTGCGTGTCTAAAATGAAATGGGAATAAGATGGTGAAAAAGGAATGGACACAAATGAGTAATGAATAGAGGGAATAGGACAATGGAAAAGGAGTTGACATATCAAAACTTAGATATTGGCCTAAAGGTAACACGGAAAAGCGTAATGTGTCAAGAAATGAGAACATCAAATAAAACTCATTATTTGCATTTACATCTACTACCAATATGATTAATCTACCTAAGAAACTATGACCCGTAAAAATATTGAACTACTGAAAGGTACAGATTCAAACCCTATCTTCAAACTTGTGTTGTTTTCAGATCAATAACTGCAATTTGAAGTAAGAAAAACTCAACTCACTAAACAAGAAAAAAATCACAAATGAGAACTATTGTCAATCATCGCGACTATCAAATCACATACATAAACGCAACACCTCACACCATTTAATCCAACACATTCGTAACTTGAAATATACTACCTCCGTTTCTTTGGAATAATTGACCCACTTTCTAAGATCTATGAGGACTATTTTAACCAAATGGGGCACTCCCTAAGAAACGGAGAGACTATATTTGATACTTTATTGATCATGTTATAACTACAAAAGCAAACCCCAAAAAATACAATCTTAAAAATCAAACTTTGAACCAACAAATCAAAATAGGTGTAAATTCCTGAAAACAAGCACCAATAAAACCCACAATTCCATTAAATCATCAAAATAAACAAAAAAAAAAAAAAGAGACAACATACACTAGAAGGAGTTCTGGTTTCCGAAACAATCCACGGTGATGTCCTTACTTGCTCGATCTCCGTTATCCTTAACAACTGCAATCACATTTTAAAAATCTCAAATGTATGAACCAATCGGTAAAGAAAACAATTGCAATCACATTAAAATAAGGCTCGGTTTAAAGCTGACTTTCTCAAAAATTTCACATGTTTAAAGAAGCAATCCATCTCAATAAGTTGCGAGTTTATCAACCAAGGTGTTTGTCAAGTAACTATGTTTGATATTTACCCTTTAACCTAATAATCTAACCACCATGAGCAATTGAGCATGGCTTGTAGCATCCTTTAGTGAATGTCGATTTTCTTTGGTTAGTTTAGTTTCATTTTTAGTTGGCCAAACTATTTGTTAAGGAAATCGGCACTCGACCAAGTGCCGGGTCGCTTTCAACCAATTTCCGCGTGTCTTGTTTTTCTTATCTCCTTTGTCATTGTTGACCAACTAAGACCCCAATATTCAGATTTTCCACCCTAAAATCCCTCTAAACCCTATCCTATCCTCACCTAACCTTCATACTCCACCTAAAACTCCACCTTTGAAGATCTAAGCAAGCTTGGTAGAGAATCCTTCCTAATTCACATCTTGTTCATCCACCCACTTGGTAAGTTCACTAATTAGCTCCTTAATCTCTCATCTTGTGGAAACCCTAATGTTAAGTTATCATCCTTTAAAGGTTGTAGTTCTTATGTTGGGATTTAAGGAGGGTAATTAGTAAATTGTTGTTATTTAATAATTAGATGGTGTAGTAAACTAGTAATGGATAGAAATTAACTATGTGTAGGAAGCTTTATAGAGGAGCATTATTTCTAGGGCTAGCTTAAGGCCTTGAGAAGATCCTTAGGTAGATGATATGAATGTTTTATTAATTATGTTAGTAGTTAATATTCACATCACTAGAATGCATTATAACATGATGAATGTTACATGGTGGTTGTAATGTGAGAGGATGAGATTTATGTCATTAAACAAGATGTACGATATGGAAAAGGCTACGGATACACGAGGTGTATGAGTTTTCTCATACACGACCAATTATATTACGACACGTGGTAAACTAGAGTTAATCTACAGTAGTTAGTTTAAGGGTAGGTTAGTAATTTTGCATAATGTAACTACATCTAGTTAATGATATTTATGAACTAAAAAGCTTTTGATGAGGCTCGAACCCATGACCTCTTGATTTAAATGCCCTTATTTTTACCACTTTAACACATTCCTCTTGTTGTCAATTTTTATATCTTTTTATATATATCTATATTCAATGAGTAAATCAATGTGCATCTATACATGTCATAATGTTTTTTATACATTAGATTTTGTATATCATTTATACATCAGATTCATTATATATCATTAACTCATTAAGTGCATCTTAGATATATAAGGGGTACATACTTACATACGGACTATATAGATTTGGGCCGGTGAGAACCACTAAGATAATGAGAACCGTGAGGACTCCACAATACAAAATTTTATTTTTTAAATAACGACAAATTTGGATTCGGCGTAAAATTTAATGTCTAGATAATATATTTCTTGGTAAAAAATTATAAGTTATAGACGGATCAGGCGAAATACATTATACTAATTTTCACGCACCTACTAATCATTTCATGTATGTAACAATTTTCATGCACCTAGTACTCGTTTTCATGCATCTAGAGCCTGTTTTAGTGTGACACGACCCAAACCCGAGCAAACTCGGCCTGATAGGAACCGAAAATATTGCGACACAAAACCGACCCGATATCGACCTGTAACCCGACATAACCCGATTAAAGGTGACCCGAAATCGAACCGATCCTGTCCGAGATGACCCATGACCCGAGACAACCTGATTCATGTACTAACCCGACCCGACTGTTGGCCCTACCCGAATGATAACCCGAAAGCTGACCCGAGAGTTGACTCGACCCAAAAGATAACACGAAATAAAACAACAATTAAATTATTGACAAGAAAAAAATATTTAAAAAAAAAAAAGAAAACTTTTTTCCATCATTTTCCTACCCCTTGTTCCTTTTTTTTTTACCACTTTAATGATTTTTTTTATTTTTTTCCGAGCTTTTGTAAATTACTTTAAAAATAATTTTAATACTACGAGACTTTTTTTTTTTAATTTTTTTTCAAAAATATCTAATTTTTATGTAAATACATCAGTATTCTTAAATTTACGCGCCAAAATCGAAAATAAAAGAATATTAAATAAAAACTAACATTGAAGTAAATACATCAGTATTCTTAAAAACTAATATTAAATAAAAACGATTTTTCGATTTTCAACTTGACGCCAATGCTTGAATTCAATTCTCTACCTTGGCGCCAACTCTGAAAATTTAAATTTCAAATTTTTGAATCTCAAATACGTCTTATCTTGATAATTAAATGTGAAAACATTACTCCGTATGTTTTATTACTGAAAATTTAAATTTCAAACTACTATTTTAATATGTTTGGAATACGGTTATAACCGGAATAAACAGACAGTCGACAAAAGTTTTTGTTCTTGGTCTTATATTACCAGTTACATAAATCTCACATTGAAGTCTCTAACAATGGACTACAAGGTCCATGCAAAGAACTCTTTCGATATTAAACGTTATATTTTGAAACTACTTCTGACTCGTATGCTCTACACAACCTTCCAAGACGACTTATTAACAATCCTCGATACTAAATACCACATTTCACTACTTCCCGTTTCATTGCAACGCCGCCAATCAAATAACACGTTATAATGTTGTTTAATGAGCCCAGAATCGCGTTTTAACGTCTTTAGTACTTTGTAAAATGTTGTATCATCGTTTAAGACCTTATTCAGGTTGCCATGTCATGAAATATATGTCACCTCCTTGATCCGCGTATCAACACTCCAACTAGTTAAATAATCGCAAAATCGTCGATAATGAATTAAGGAGCAAAACCAGACAAAACCTTTAACAAACACAAAGTGACCGTACCCGACCCAGCCCGATTGTGAGCCGACTCAATAACAACGTTGTTAATAACCCAACCCAACCCAACCCGACCCGACAACTCCATGACCCCGACCCGACAACGACCCCGACCCGAGCTATCAATTGACCCGACTAACCCGACCCATAAGTGACCCGAACCCGACCCGAATGTAGTGACGACCTGATAAAAGACCCGGCTCAAACCTGACCTGATTGCCACCGTATGAAAAATTAGCTAACAATTCGGTTTAAGGAGGATATTTTATTTATTTAAATATATAAGTTTGATAATATTAACGTGAACTGTGAATTTAACTATAAAAATAGCGGGAATAGTGAAATAAACAAAAGTAATCGAAAGAGTAGTGAATGTAATAGTATCAACATGAGGATGTCGTGGAAGTAATAATATCAACAACGGGAGAATAAATGAATGTGTCTCTCATATAATTTGTTGATGAATTTTAATCTTATCATACTTTCAGAGTATATCATAGAACAATATATTATAAATCGTAAATGTATATGTTAAAAAAATACTAACACAATTATATTTCATAAAAAAAAAATGGTAAAATTATTTTCACACATTTAACCAGTTATAGTGCCGACACCGCCGAGCTACCTCTATTTACCATTTAAATTTTATTTTTTTACGAAATACAATTGTGTTAATATTTTTAACACGTGTCTTAACAAAAATATATATCAAAAGATACACAAAAATGTCAATAAGATGTATATGTTATAGTGGTAACACTAAAGGCATCCAAACCAAAAGGTCATGGGTTCGAGCCTCATTGAGCACTTTTTTTGAGGTTTAACTTAATAATAAATCTAATGTCTCAATTTAACTACAAATGCTATATTACTAACCTACCCTTAAACTAACTAATGTAGATTAACTCTAGTTTGCCACGTGTCACAATATAATTGGCCGTGTATGAGAAAACTCATACACCTCGTGTATCCGTATCATCTTCCGATATGATATTATGTAAATTGACACATGTTAACAAGATAAGTTAATAAAGGAACTAGTCTAGATCCCGCGCAATAAATGCGCGGTATATATAGACTTTTTACTTTTTACAATATTACTTTTTTTAGATTAATATTTTCTTAATTTTTTTTTTCGTCACGATGTTAATAACTCATAGTATATATGTAGAGTTTATAGTTTTATACAAATTTTAATTTATTCTAGTTAAAAGATTATATTTTAAAGTTTAACGATGAAAATATCAATTCTTAAATAAAAAATTAGTTTAATTAAAGAAAGTATAACTTGTTTCCATATTTTAGTTAGAGCATTTGGAGGGAAAACTTTCGAGAATCCTTATTCTCTTAGGCTCTGTTTGGCATGACAAATAAGCTAGCTTATTTGACTAAAGTAGCTTATTTGACCAAAATTTCAGCTACCTAAATTTTTTTAGTGTGTTTGGCAAGTAGCTTATTTGTTAAATAAGCTACCTGAAATGAAAAGCTACATAGAGTACCTTTCGGAAAATAAAATACCTGTTTTATTTCATTTTACTTATCTGCCCCTTCAATTTATAATATTAAATATTTATTATGTCCTTTTATGTCATTTTGCTAAAAATCAGCTACCTTTTCAGCTAGTTTGCCAAACATTTTTTGTATAATTAGCTACCTTATCAGTTTCTAATTTTCAGCTACCTTATCAGTCACCTTTTCAGGTTTCAGTTAGCTTTTCAGTTTTCAGGTAACATTTCAGGTTTCAGCTAGCTTTTCAGCTAGTTTTGCCAAACAGAGCCTTAGTAGATAGGAGATTGTTGATAATGTGATAAATTGGATGACCATGTTTATATGCCTTATTCTTGTTGTAATGCTTTACCATTGTGAAACTTGGATTTGTGAGGTTGAGATGAGGTGATGGTTGTTGAGGAGACGGAAGGCGGTTGGGAGACCGTCTTCCGCTCGGGTCGCCCTTTGGAGCTTCCCACTCCAAAGGGGATGTGCACATTTAGGACTTGAGGACGGAGGGACTCGTGTGGTTGAGACACGACGTCTGGAAGGGGATCCGAGTCGCTCTCGGGCCCGGTACCACCGACGTGTTTGGAGTGCCATGTTGTTGGAGATGTCGTGGACGTGTTCCTGACATCCGGTATTAGAGGTGTTGATTATGAGTTACTTCGATACACTCTTGTTCACATATTCTATCATTCATAATTCACATGTTCGGTTACTAACATATTTAATAGAACATTTGTATTGTTAAAGCTAACCTTGTTTTCAAATGTTTATGATTAACCATATGGTGATTTCCGTCCATATGGGGAGGAGTTTGACAGGTGGGCGTGGATGTCTTAGCGCTTGGGCTTGGCAGCGGTCCTCACGTGTAATCTTAGTATATTGTAGCTTTTTGTTATTGAACTTTAGATGGTTGTACCTTATTCGAGGTGGCATAGTGCACCTCTTGACATTTGTAACCTTTATGACTCCACTTTTATTTTATGTATGTATGCAAGACATAACTTTATCTACTTTAAATCGTTTCTTTATACTTGTGTTCGCACTACAAGCTTGGTAATCCAAGTGTGTGATGCCCTCAAGGGTCGGGTTAGCCCAAAGGAAGGGATCCGACTTTTGGGGGTGTTACAACATTTTTCACACTTCATGCCAAATGTTCGACGAGGGACAGTCACGCACACTAGTTCGAAACAAACCCCACCCGATCCTCACCCAAATTAACTCGAAAATGTGATGCACCTGAAATGACTCGACCCAAATCCGATCCAAGTAACCTATTTACCAGTACAACGGTATAAGTGAGAAAATCATATTTTTTTTTTTCTAAAAATAAATAAATTAACCAATAGACCTAGAAAAGTGAAATAGAAGAAGAAGAAAAACGCAAGGGTGTAGTTCGAGTTCCGACAGAGGAAGGTGAGAGACAACATTTCACAATTCAGCATCGACCTCCTGGCTCATGCGATATACGAGTATCAAACAAACACAATTAATTCAATTAGGGATTAGGGTTTGGTGTTCTTCCCCAATTACTTGAATTAAATTCACAAAAATCAATTCGAAGATGTGGCATGAAGCGCGAAGGTCGGAGAAGAAGGTGCACGACATGATGGATGCAGCTCGAAAGAGAGCACAGAGACGCGCTGTTTATTTAGCCAAACGTCGCGGCGATCCTCATCAATCAATTCAAGTTCTCGCTTCTCGTTCTCGTACTTATCGCGATGATGGCCTTTATCAAGCTACTCAAGATCAACAAGGCTTGTATGTCTCACTTTCCCCCTTTTTATTGGTTTAATGATTGTGTTTCATCCCCAATTTTCATCAATTCTTTGATTTCATAGAATTTATCTGGATTTGATTGCATGAGATGGCTATGGAACGCGTCGCGGAATTAGAAATTAGGGTTATTGTGAGAATTGAATGTTTGGGAGATATAAGGTGATACATTGTCAGGAGGATGGATGCGAAATCGTCGTGTTGGAGTTGTTTGTTAGACGAGTTATCATGTAGTTCTAGTGTTGCTGTTTCTAACGTGGGTAAGTTGGATTTGATTTAGGATAAGCAGCATGTGTAAGATTTTCAGACATTATGATTGCTGTTTGTTTTTAGCCTGGCAATCGATTGGTTTTCTGAGACGGTTGGGATTGCATGGTTCTGGAAGATATGTGTAGAAGCATTTTCTAATATGTTCACTTTGTTAATGGAGGGAGATAAATGCTTTTGGTGGAGTTCTAAGATGACGGCACAACTATTCAAGGAGTGAGAGAGGGACCGATAAAACTATTTGTAGTGATGGTTGGCTAATGTGCTCGAGTACTTGAAAAAGCTGTGAATAACCATTGTAGGGTGACTCTGGTATTCGTATTGGTTGAGGTCCCTATATCCTTTCTAGGAGCTACGGCTGTTCATAAATGTTCACATAATTCTCAAATATTTAGTGCCAATATTTGGTTATTTGGGAGATGGGTGACAGAACTTTTTAGATTCGCTGATTTGTGTCGGGTAGGAATAAAAAAGTTAACCCCTCTTTTTGGTTTTGTACCTTTGTGAGGAAATGGAGTTAGTGGCGCTCAATTTCTTTTGCACTTGTTTAAGTTGTTTATGGAGCATCAATGGATTAACTAAAGAAGGGAGTTGAAGGCTGGCTCTTTCGTGATATTCTTATCTTATTTTAAATGTTATCTCATGAGCAGTACTTTTTGCAAGTACATGTCTCATAATTCGTCACACTCACAAATGAACCGAATGTATTTAATTTTGTCAATTTATCTCGCTACAGCGAGAATCGTCAAAATTAGCGGCGTTATACTTGAATTAATCCTCTTATACTGATTTCCTGAGCTGCTGTTCTTACAGAATCCCTTGGAATGGAAAAGAAGACATTTTGATTGATAGGTAGGTCTGAATTTTGTTGTCGTTAACCATTTGTCTCTCTCTCTTCTTAAACTTAAATCATTGTCAGCATGAACGGCAGTCTTACCTCTGCTTCTGCTTCTTATTTTTTTTTTTCCCTAAATCTAGATTTGACGGCCGGGCACTTCTTGATTTTATTCGGGATCCAGGAAGCCGCCGATTGCATCAAGAAAAGACTGAGGAGGAAGAACAATTAGAAGAGTTTGTTAATTTTGAGCGTTACCGGGATTTAATTAAGCATCGACGTAGAGGATGTCGGTACTTTTTGGATTTTTAACATGTTCTGCACTGAAATTGTTTGACATAATTCCGAAATTATTTCACTTATTATTATAGCTAATTCACTGTGTATATAGTGTCAAAATTCACTTTTCTTTGTCTTTAAAACACGATGCAATACTGCGACGTGCCTGTTTATGTGCTTCTTATATAGTGAAGTAGAAGTAGAAGTAGATCGATACAATTCTTGGCGCAATTTTCATCACGGGTCGTCTAGAAACACTCTCTTTTTGTTTCCAACATGAAGGCAACCCGTGTGACCGCCTGTTATCCTGCCGTTAGGGAAGTCTTTGAGGCATTGGGGGTAACATTGTTGATGCTGTTGTAATATTATGCATTGTATAATGCATATTTTATTTGTGTTAAATCACTAAGAGTGATTCATTACCGGTGACTGTTACAATTTGAGCTTTCTTTATCAACAGTTACTGAGGAGGAGGGGTTGGATCATGTTAATCAAGTAATTGAAGCAAAATTTGCCTTGCCATTTGCTTTTGACAGGTTTGACAGTCTACCTTTTACACCCTTGCATGTAATCATATTCTTCCAGGTATTTGTTAATTAAAAACTCCTAATTTTTGAGGTAGGAGTGATGATAAACATGTAAATGCAATGATGGCTGTGAAGTTGCTCATGTGAAACTTTATTACACTCGGAAAGTTTGACATCTAGTTGTTTCTTTTACTGATTTCTGTTTTTGTTGAGCCATTATTCAGTCTTCTTATTCTTCTTGTTTTATGTAACAGCAAATCAAGTGAACATTAGTTTTTTAGATTTTACATGATGAGACATCAATTAGATGCTCACTATCTTGTAGGATCTTTAATTTTTTAACGTATATTGAAGATACGACATAGTAATGTGACAGCTTTGGCAAAAGTTTTTGCTCTGTACTTCTTTGATGTGAATTGACAGTTTTGACGTATACCTCGGTTTTTAGATTAATATTATTCTATAGCTGATCATTTTATTAAAGGTAAATTTGTACAAGCAAACGGGGGACTGGGGGAGTAATGACTAGTGGACGTAGATGAGACTAGAAGGATGACTAATACTATCAGTATATTGTCATTTTGAGACTGTCTAATTTGCAGTTTGAAATGGTGTTATGGTGACTTGCGTAGTGTAGGCTTTGAGTTATGATCACCGATGCCTTTTTAGTTTGAATTGTATTTTCTTTTATTTTGAGTTAGTTTCGAGCGTTAGCATAATACCTTTATAGATTGTCAATCTTTAGGATATCAAGGTTTTCTATACTCACTGTTGTATATTTTCCTCACTGGGTTGTTTATGAGCCATTACTGCCTTACTGGATTATGTTGCAGATCTCAACAGCCTCAAACCACTGCAAGCAAGGGTTCTTATTCTCAAGTGGGTTTCTCATATGACGGGGATGGCAATGGGAAAGAGGAAGCTCAATCTTCAAATGATGAGGAGTCAGATGAAGATGATGAAGATGATGAGGACTTTAATAGTGATGATAGTGGCGATGAGCGTATGGAAGTTATAGCCAAGGAATTTGGTGTTAAGCGATATGGCTGGCTTGTCTATATGGATAAGAAGGCCAAGGAAGATGAAAAGAAGCAGAAAGAAGTAATTAAGGGAGATCCTGCAATTGTAAGTGATGTATACGTAGATAGAGTGTATCAAGTACAGGGTTCACTTAGCATAGCACTGTGTTTGGCATATAATGTTAATATTATTTTTTTATGTTTCAGAGAAAATTGAGTCGCAAGGAGAGAAGGAAAGCTTCTCAGATAGAAAGGGAGAAAGAAAGGGAAGTCGCACGTGGTACAGGAAGCCGCGTTGTTCATCACGATCCTTATCGGTAATATTTTATGCTTGGTTGATGCTAATTAAAATTGTCTTATACTATGGGCTTTTGATTGCAACTGTCCTTCACAGGGAGTCAAGGCGAAGTCCCACATATGATGCTTATCCTCATTCTAGAAGGTATGTTTGACGTTTTTTAGTGACTCATTATATTCAGCTAGTGCTAAGATATCTTTTGATAAGCTTTAGTACTTGTGCAGATCAAGATCACGCTCACCTTCATATTCAAGGCGCCATGGTCGTAGCCATACTGATGATGGTCGTAGGAACAAGTCAAAGGCACCAAAAATAGAATACATCACTGAGTTTGGAGGCTCTCCTGACAGAGGGGCACCAAAGCTGGAAGGATTCTCTCCGCCACCTTCTCCTCAATCTGAAGTATCAAATCGGTCGGAGCACTAGACCTTTAATTCTTGCCAAGATAGTTTCGAGAGTCTTTACTGTGATGCTGCTTGTCTGCGATTTTGTTCTATGGGACAACTTGTGCTGGTTTATAATTTAGGCATAGGTTACTTGCGTAATTGGGAAAAAAGGATTTGAGATTGAAGCTTTTCATTTAAAGCTAAATTTCTCCCAAAATGGAATTCTTAAGCTTCGGGATCCTCAGTAATATATGCCTCAAACTCTTCTGCTTTCTTGCAGGCCATTGTCAGTTAACATTCTTGAGGCGTTACATGTTGACCCTGCTTCGGGTGTGTCACTTGATAAAGAAAAAAATGCTAAAGTAGTAAAGCCCTCTCCAAGGTATGCTTTGTTACATTGTATTTAATCATACAACCTGTTGTGGAAGGCATATCTGTTTCCAGCTACATGTCTGAGGTTTTTGAATTTCTTCCTTCAGCCGCGTTTGGCAAGTGGCAGTTTTTAGCAAATTTAATGTTCTTTTCTTTTGTGCATTTTTTTCCTTACCTAATTGCTTTCTTTTCCTCCTTAATTGTAGCACATCTGCTTTAGCCAAATTTAAAGGCCTCACAGGGGTACCATCAAAGCAACCACAGGCTGAAAAGAAAGAAACGCCTCAAGAGAGGCTCAAAAGGATCATGAGTAAACAACTAAATAAGCAAAGTACGATGGCAACTTTGTCCTTTTATTTTTTTTATTTTTTTTTTGTACATGCCATCTTTTGTTATTGATAAATGAGGTGAAGTAGACCACTAGACCCTGCAGATATCTTGCTAAGTTTCATTTTTTCATGTTTATGTCTTCAGTCAAGAAAGATTCTGCCATTGAGATGGCCAAGAAAAGAGAGCAAGATCGACAGAGAATGGAGAAGCTTGCAGAGACCAGCCGGCTGAGTCGATACAGACGTCGAAGCCGTAGTAGGAGCTATAGTCGTTCTCCACCGAGGTACGTGTATATTGTTTGATAGGGTTTCTTCACTAAACATGTAAAAGTAGAAGTATTTGAGCGAGTTTATGTGGTTGTGGGGTATCCTTTTGGTGGTTCTGGGTGGTTTGAGGGAAGGGGTAGAGTTGGCCCAAATCAATCCAGGTGCATGTTTCCTTACTCTGCAAAAACTTCTCCCACCCAAATAGGCAAATAGTAAAGATTTTTTGTTGGACAGGGCTAGTATAATTCTTTCTTAAGCACTTCCTCCATTGCAAGAGGCGTGTTTACTTTTTCTTTTTTTAGACCATTTTCTATAGGTTTTTTTTACATTTCTAATTAAGATAGTTTTGGCTACCTAATAGACAGTTCTGCTCAAGACTAACCGATGCTGACAGGTGGTCTGATGCTAATGCTAATCACAAGGGTGTGAAAGTAGTCAATTGCAAAAAAAAAAAAAAATGCCATCTAAATCCATTTACTATTAAACATCAGTTCGAAAGCGAATGTTAACTACCCTATGGAATGAAGGAATATTTCTTTGATGGACTTTCCGAAGATTGGTAATTAGTGATTTATTAAATGATGAACGCTATGTGGAGTCAGATCTTTCATTAAATGATTTTTGCGTTTTAGATTATAAGTTTCCCTTCTGTAAGTTCTGTTTTTCTGAAATGATAATTTAGGGTTTAACGTAAGGGCTAGAACCTCTTTTAGCTTTTGGGACTCCAGCATTTTGCTATATTGTGTTATATATTTGAAATATCACTTATTGGTTCCTTTATTCAAAAGCATGGAGTGACATAGGGATTCATTATGAATAGGTTCTTGCGCATCAAATTGCGATTAGTCTGCAATTCGGTTGGTTTACCCCAGATTCACGAGTTGATTCGCCCTAATTAACATTTAGAGTCGCTCAAATTCGTGTTCAATTTTCCAAACTTAGTGCATTAGGTGTATTGTAGATAGAGAAAAAAATAGGAAACTTCCATGTTCAATGTTTAATGGATGTGAATCATTCTAATATCCAAGTTTTAATATTATCTTGTTTTTAGGAAGAAAATGAATGAAAATTATAAATTCAAAAAGGAAGATTAAATTGGTTTTGATAAAGAAAGAAGAATGTAAGATATAGTTCCACATGGATAAATATTTATTCGAAATTATTTTATTAGTATCAGGGTACTAACAAAGCATTTTTGCTGGTTTATGTAGAAGGCGTAGGTATAGTAGAAGTCCAAGCAGGGGAAGGAGTTCTCGGAGATACTACTCTCGCTCACGTTCACGGTCTCGCTCACGTTCACCCTCTAGGCCGAAGACCCGATCTCGGTCTGCATCTCGCTCTCCAAGGTCAACATAGTCCCTTT
>JAGPOY010001883.1:17936-30247 GCA_018983105.1 Silene uniflora
CTTTTTTTTTTGTTAGCAAACCTCATGGACTGACTTGGGCAATTTGTCTTGACAGGCATAGAAGCCGTTCTCGGCACTGACTGAGATAGTTACAATCAAATGTATCAGATGTCTATCTCTGTGTCTGTGGCCTCGGTGCTAGTAACTTACGATGGTAACTGTAAGTGTAAGGTATATTTAATTATTTATAGTCCTTTGATTTGAGCCCGCAGAAAAAATTTGTAATGGTTGTATTTGCTGAATCCAAGAGACAATTTTGTATCGAATTTTGTTCCTTTGCTGCCAACTTCGCTTTGGCCTGGCGTTGGAACGTTGAAATGAACACAACAATGTTGGAATGAATTACAGTGTTGAAACTCCGTCGTAGTGGCATAGCGGCATAACCTAGATTTTCTTAGACATATAGCACTTGCAATTGGTTTAAAATTGACATCTCAAGCTTACCAAGTACCTGATTAACATTTTCCAATCGTGTTTTTGAAGCCCGCCGATGTCACAAGTAGTGTTCAGTCATAGAGACATTGTGCATTTGTGCATTTGTGCTGAAGTCCCTAGTAGAATTCAGTCATGGTGCTAAATTTTTGATTAATTATTGATCTTTTAGGCAGGAAATGAGTGAATTTTTACAATCTCCCTTGTATATACAATTCTCATAAACATGTTTTGATCTCAAAACAGACGTATAATTGTATAAATAAGTTACAACTATACCCAAGATCTACTCGTGTTTCCTATTGTGTCGGGAAAAGTTTCACTGTGACTCCATGTCAGATAAAATCCTGTACACCACCTCCAATTAATCGCTGTTGAAAGGGTTTCTCTGTAGACTGTCATGCTGTCTGTAGAGCTGCACTACTTTCTTCTGCCACCTTCGTTTGGGGACTCAACACTTTAACTCTAAATGCTGCCTGTGGCGCACAAGTGAAGCCAAAACATTAAACTCCCCCAAAATTCCAACCATTTTTCTTGTTGAATTATTTTAGTACCGATTGCCGAGTTTGGTTCAAGGTAGAAACTGAATACATATCAACACAATCTTACAAGGTATGTGTTTCCAGAGTATGGCTGGTTGTTCAGTTCTATTCAAGGCCAAATTTTAGGCAATATCAATCAAGACGGTCAGAGTTAAAAAAAACCGTTCCCAAAACTTTGACAGCTATAACCATATCGCCATTCGTAACAAGCTTACCTAAAACCTGTTAATCTGTTATTCGTTTAAGGACTATTGCAATATGTGCTAAGTAGGTATTAGGCATACCTTTCCATCAGCGCCGAATTCAATAATATCCGAGGGATGAAATCTAGAAGGGAAGTTAGGAGGCAGTCGATAACGCCTCCCTTCATTACTGGAAACATGAATACAAAACCATCAGAAATCCAATTACAGGCGAATGAAGAGGCTAAATCCCCCACTAAGCAGTTTTTATTTCGACTGAACTTACTCAGAGATCCAGGTGCCGTGTTCACTGCCCAAATCAGTCAAGTAAAAAACTCCTTTCTTGCAAGTTATAGTAGCATGTTTCTCTGAGACCTGGTTTACAGTGAACGAAAAAGTTAAATGGAAAAATCATAGCAGGGAGGGAGCCATACTTAGTTACCACGGAATTCAAAATCGTAGAACTTTTGCACGCTACCTTGGGTGAATCCAAGACTATAGATGTCCCTGGAAAATCTTCATGATTTACATTCCTGATAATCAAAAGGTTATGCATCAGAAGTTCCAGACACTGGTCAATATAAAAGGCAAATATTGCAGTAGTACTCCGAAACCATAAGTGTAAACCCGACCGTCGTAAAAGAGGATTTGAGGAGAAGTTCAGGTAAGGTGTGCATAAGATGGTAACAAGCAAACAACATTGAAACAAAGTAAAATGGTGTCTGAATGTAGGCAAATTATTTACTTGATAATGTTTTGTGCATACTGCAACCGAAGGAAGATACTACTGTCAACCTCAAAATACAAGAAGTTGAACACAATAAAGGGTTATAACTTGCAGGCATACCCAATAATATACTGCTCGTCTCCATTTCGGCTCAGAGAAATAGCTTCAGAACTCTTTTCTAGAGGAAGAAGAAACCATCTACAAATACAACGTTTAAAATCAAGATCATTTCTCGTTTGAAGCTCATTTCCAAATTTCAAGAGACTAAGATTTATCGAGTACATACTCGCCACAGATAGCACGCTCCAAGGCATCATCATCCTCAAACCATCTTTGCAGCTGGCTGTTTGCCTTTAACAGTAAAATATATCCTACTTATTTAGCCTCGGATGATACTGAACAACATCAAAAATGAACATACAGAGAGAGGTAGAAATAAGTGGATTTAAACTTACTCTCTCAGAGAGCCTACATTGTGGTGCTCTTCCTTCTAGTTTTTCACTGCACATAACAGTTTAGAAACTCTTAGTGAGGCCCTGACTCGCCAATAAATACAGTCCAAATCTCTAATTCTGTTCATTTTAGCATTTCACAGAATTTACTATTCCGCGCGAATTATGCGCCAGTCCCCTTTACGGCTTTACCTTGGTTGATGGTTGGCATATGAGTAGAGATTTTAGTTGAACTGAGCTTGTCTCAAAATATACAACTATGAGACGTCTTTTACATGAGTAAGTTAATCGTGTGAAGCAAGTAAAGAATGACCATGATTCAGTCTCGTCTCTTGTTTGAAATCGTCTTACCTTGTGTTACAATCAAACTATTTTACCCTACTTTCTAACCTAATTGACTGAAAGGGTCACATGTAACATAAAAGGATCATATTTCTGGGATTGCATTCTGTAAAAAAGTGACTCTTTTAGTTTTAGAAAGTGAGTAATCACATGTATAAACCAGACCGATTTCCAAGAATCTATGAATCAATGACGTGTCTTATACAGGAATTAATCAGAGGTTTAATGAGAAAACAAATGCAACAATGCACGAAGAAGACGACAACGAAAGGTATTTGTCGTAGATGGTTCATGAGACAAAAGACAAACCTGTTGCCGCCTAAAATCCAACTCAACATTAGAGGCATGGCTTGGCTGATGAAAAACCTACCACCAACTCTTCCGGGATGTGGTATCCTGAATTTTGTCAAGAACTGCAAGTTATAGTAATAAGTCAGTCTATGGTTAATCGCGAAGGTAAAAAAAAAACCTCTTGTAACGCTTCAAGGAATGAAGTTGCATACCGATAAGGGACCAAGTCCTACACCTAGATAAGCCTTGTATGTCGACGCCATAATTGCCGCCATTCTTGCCATTCCATGGATTACAGCAACTCGAAGTTTTCTGGCACTTTCATAGCTGTCAAAATAAACTTTTCTCTCATTAAAATAACCAAGAAACATTTTTCAGCAAGAACAATAAAAACATTCTTTAACACAAAACTCTTACTGTCAGGATTAAAATTAATCTTACCTCCTCAATGACCCAACAACATCAACAGAAGTTCCGGATTTGGTGCTTTTGTCACATGCCTTTTCAAGATCCAAAGCGAGCTGATAACTATCCTGTAAGTTTTTTACCGGAGATATATAAGCCTGCTTTAAATTATGAACATCAAACCATGAGTCAAAATCTTAGCTATACCTCAATGGCCATACATCCTCCTTGGCCCATATTAGGTTGCATAGCATGGATCGAGTCTCCCAACAGCGTCACCCGACCCTTACCCCAGTCGAAGGACGGTGTTCGATCATAAATATCACGTCGAAGAATGGCATCTTCATCAGTTGCAAGAAGTAAATCAATTACATTGTCACACCACCCACCAAAAATTTCAAGCAACCTTTGTTTTTTCCCTGCCACAATACAACAAGAACAACATTATCAAAGTGCTTCACCGATTCCAAAATGCGCCAACCGGCGTCTAAATTTTAATTCAAAGTAAAACCAGTTTAAATGAGTCACTTTCTTTATTTCATCATGCCTCATAGCCAAATGATAGTAAAACCAGTTAAAAAGGAAAATATACCGAACGACATTTACCATTTGGGGGATCAACACCACCAGGAGATTCATTGTGAAATGCATACCACTGCATTTTGCCGCCTCCCACATCGGATGAAACAAAATATTGTTTGTGACCCAAGAATACTCTATACCTGTTAGAAATTGAAGTTGCATTGGCTTCTTTACCCTCCAAAAACAGATATGCTCATCTAAAAAGGCTACCAGAATGAGACTAAATGAAGCATAAAGCATACCCGACAGAGTCAATATCAGCAGGAACAAAATCTGCAATTCCTGTGTAACAAGTGTAACCCGAGTAAACTGGTTCCGTGAGTCCAAACAAGTTTCTTCTTACCTGTAAAAGACGGACGCAGTTCCAGATTTCTGTCAAAAACTAAATAAATTGGCAAAATTTCAAGTACTTTTGAGGATATTGTAGTTGAAAAGGACGACCAACGAAAGATACATGCAGCAATATTATCTAGCAGAGACTAAACACAATTGGTAAAGCCTGAGATGCTCAACATACGTACATACATGCTGTTTTCAAACTTTATTAGGGCTCCTACAGTCCTAGACAGAGCCTCTTAGACAGGTTCCAATGTGGCTAACTGTCCGCTTAGCGAATTACCTAGTATGCACCTTAAGGTAAGGATGACAAGGTCCCGTTGTTCTTACAGTAGTGATTAAATTGATCTTGTTACTGTTTACTAGTGCGGTGAAATTGACTGTGCTTCGTATCATCATCAAAAACTAAAAAGGGAAGTCGAAAATTTTGGTTGGGATACCTTGGACCATATTCCATCAGCTCCAACGAGAAGGTCACCTTCATAAGTCTTGCCATTTTCAAGAGTCACAGTAACCTGTTTCATCAGAACACAACTTAACAAACTACAGCAACTACTCATCAAGACGGAATTTCAAACTCTAAACACGCTTATTTCAATAATGGAAGAGTATATCTAGTTTATTACCTTGTTTCCGTCATCCTTAAAATCGACAACATTGCTTTCATTCATGATTAGTTCTTCTCCAACTGCCCTTGCCAAAATTTGTTGCAATGTCATTCGGCTAATAACTCTAGTCACTGGAAGTCCCCGTTCTACGGCTGGGGTGAATGTATCAAACTTGACGTACCTGATTTACCATATTATTAAGACATTATTAACTAAGAAAAAGGTTCTCTTAAGAAGCAAAACAAACCAGCCAAAAAACAGAAGAAAAGTATCAATGCACACTTTCAGCTGTTTAATGTTTATTGGGATATTCTACGTGGTAATTCCGAGTTTTTTTATTTTCTACATGGTAACCTCGTTTTTAACAAAAATGCCTTTGACTGGCCATGAATGTTAGATGAATGTTCGATCACACTTACCTTTCTTGCATTTGCGATACGATGGATAAAATGGTAGAGAATGTTCGATCATACTTACCTTTCTTGGTTCCGACACTGGTAATACGTACTCCGTAAAAAGTTGTTAGATACACTTACCTTTCTTGGTTCCAACTAACTATCAGCTACCAGGCTACCAATATTCCGGACACTTCGATGAAAGTGTCACGGTACTCCATTAACATATCATTTGTCATCATTTCCACAAATTATCTAAGTAGTTGCTACACTCAAAGTCTGGGACGGGCACATTTAGACTGAAAGTCAAACTACGGAAGCATCATTTTATGTGTAACCATTTCAATGTTACTCCATTCATCCCAACCATCTGTTTACATTTGATTAAAATAACGTTCACAATGAAAATAAAAGGGCGAACAAATTATTAGACGGAAAAGACTCCTCATTTGGATAAATTTTGTAACATATTTAGGACAATTCCATCTTTTTGAAATTTTTATTGTCCCCAAAATTCTAAAATAAATAACACTATACAGAATACAGAGTATAACACACTGTATTTGTATTTGTATTTGATATGGAAAATAGTTACACCTAACGAAAGTGAAATATGTGGTCTCTATACCATAAATCATATATGTGGTCCGAAACCAAATACGAGTATTTAAAACTAATGTACCCGTGATCTAGTAATTAAGCGCTCCCACAAATTACGGATGTAAGAACAAGACTTGGCTCAAGTGGTAAGAGCTCTCTTATTCCAACCGTGAGCTTGGGTTGTTCAATTCTTATCTGTGATAGTGTGCTCATTTGAACCAAAAAATAAAATAAAATAAAATTACGGATGTTAGTCTGATATGCACGATCTTATCCTTGAGTTAGCAAACTAACCGAGAAGCGGTTTACAAATGATAATTACGCCGAGAATTGCATTAAATTAAATTAACTAGGAGGAAAGATTACTATAGTAATAAAAGGAAACTTACCAATTACCAGAAACACCATCAACAAGACCATTAATACGATCACCAGTAACACAACCAGCAGCCATAACTTGTTCAGCAACATCCATATCAATGGCTTCCAAAGCAGCTAATGCATTACTCTGTATTTGTATTGGTCCTCTATATTGTCCTTCTCCTCTTATTGCACTCAAATCCTTCTCAAACACCATTACTTCAAATCCCTTCTTTTTCGCCGCCAGCGCAAATACCAGCCCTCCTATTCCTCCACCTGCCACCAGCACCTTCAGCCTCTTCGCCGCCGTCTTTGACACCTCCACTGTTGTTTCTGCTGTTGCTATTGTTGCCTTTATGGGCTTTGACTTCTTACTATTCTTTAGAATTTGCTTCGAGTACGAGAACGAGTACGAGTTGGTAGAGTTTACTATGGATTGTAGTTCATCATTTGGAAATAATAATGTTGTTGGTAAATGGGTTTTTGAGAATACTCTTGTTGATGTGCTTAGTGATGTGTAAATTAGAGTTGAACCCATTTTTGTAGGAGAATTGTGGAATTGAAATCAAATCAAAGTTTGAATTTTGCAAAATAATTTGTGGGAAATTTGAGTGAATATTACAAACTAATCAAGAGAACAAATGGGTTTTGTGTAAGGAGAACAAATAAGGAAGGAAGTAAACCATATGTTGAAGGAATGTGAGGGTTAAGACACTTGATGAAGAAAATGATGTACTCCATTAGGATATTTTCCTACACAAATCTTTGTTTAAGATGGTAAGCTTAAAACGAGTTAAATATATTCACGTGAATTGATCAAGCACAATGAATGTATTGGTAAAGGTAAAATAATTGTCTTATATAACACGGGCGGATGATATCTGATTTATCTTACCGTTTTAAGTTTGAGATAAATTGTACCGTCCTCCGACTATATGATTTTTCAATGTAATAATGATAGTGCAAGATTCCATGTGTGGAGAAATGATTGGCTGCCCTGATCAAAATAATGTGTGGGAGATTAAGGAGTTGGACAGGTGGCATTACTACACAAAATTCTTTGGCATGACCCACATGACTACATAAGTGAAGATTTGTGTGGTGGTTGTGAACAATTTTTTATTTGTTTTTGTATTATTTTTTATTATTTTATGTAGGATATACTCCCATGTATGATTGTGTGTGTCCACTCAAGTTGTGTGTGGCTAAATTGACGGTGGTGGGATGTGTGGGTGTTGAATTTTCATTCATTTTATTGGTTGCCATAATTTGCACTCCACACTTTTACCACCCATCGTGGTTTTGTTTTTTCCAAAAGATGAGAAATTCTATTTGGTAATTAACTAATCACTTTTAACATACGGGATGGTTAAAAGTAGATTATAAATAATAACTTCGATTAATATATTTCAATTACTAGAATTAGTTAAAATATTTGTAAATTAGCTGATTAAGATTAATAAATCTGTTATTTTTATTTGTAGGATGGAGATAATTTTCTATAATATGTTGGGGGTGAGGGGAGGTAGTTTTCTAAAGGGTTTTTTTTGTTATAAGGTACCTAACATTTAGGTCACTTTGCGCCAAGCTACCTAAACATTTTTTTTTTGCCCAAAGGTACCTTAAGTTTGTAATTCACTTGCTAAGAAGTACCAATAGACAATTTCCGTTCAAAAAACTCAACTTTAAAGCTTGACTAGACGGAAAACCTGGATTTGTTTGTTCTTGCCTTAGTCCCTTTCTTAAAAACTATTAATAATCATATAATTTAACCTATTTATTTCACCTCTACTCATGTTTAATATATTTACTCCCCCCACTTCACCACATTTTCTCTCTGCTCATTCCGACCACCTTATCTCCGTCCTCACTTTAAATGAATTGCAATTATACGAATTGAATTAAAAACATGGTTTTCGTTAAGTCAAGACGGAATTTTGACTTCTTTTTTTAACAAAAAACGTTAGTTGATACTTATTAACAAAGGATATATAAACTTTAGGTACCTTTGGGCAAAAAAAATTAATGTTAAGTACCTTGGCGCAAAGTGGCCTAAATGTTAGGTACCTTTTGACAAAAAACCCTTTTCTAAAATATATATAAGGCCCAGCCCGGCCGGGTCTGACCTGTTATTAAGTGGGCCGGCCACTGGGTTAGTGCCAGACAAAACTGGTCCAGCTCTGGCCCGGTCCAGCCCTGCCCTAGTTTAGTGCCGTGCCCGGGCTCCACTTTACCGCCCCAACTCGTACCGACCCGGCCCACCGCACTATGCAACATGTTGTAAAATAGAGGTGATTTGAGTCATGTTGGGCCGAATTTGGGTCAGCCTTGTTCCAAAAGAGCAGCCTCTATGTGTGAGTTGGGCTGGGCCAGGCTAAATTTAAAGGCTTGTTTGAACAACCCAAATCCAGCCCTGTTGGGCCTAAGCAGACCTCTTGGCTCAAACAGGGATACATTCTCGTTTTCAATGAGATGATGGTGTTGTTCATGTGGTGTTTGTCGTATTTGTTGGTGTAGCTTCTGATTATGCAGGTTTGAAGATGATTTGGTATGTTAAGAGCATCCGCAAAGGTGAGATGCCCCATATTTTATTTTTCTTTTTCTCATTCGTCCACCTCATTTCCACTAACTTTTTCATCTACCATCCCCATTTCATAACTACATCTTTACAATAACGAGGTTCCCCAACAACATAAATATACATACAAAATATGGGAACCTTCCCAAAAGGCACACCAATTTTACATACAATAAGTAATATATATATATGAGATCATATTAAAAAATCACGGTCAGAGATGAACTTTAAGTATTTTTAGTTATAAAATTGCATTTTATCTCATAAAAATCACATTTTGATCATAAAAATCATATAAATGAACAAAAAAAATCCCACAAATCATATCAAATGACCTAAAAATATTTTAGGACCAGAAGGTACTCATGCATCAAAAATTTCGTGCATATCACATATGTACATAAATTTTTCCGGTTTTATTTTATTAACAATTAACTCGTAAAAACTCAATAAAACGATTTGCATGTAGCATCCTAATGCTCTGATACCAATTGTTGGGTTCATATCCCACATATTAGACTCCTCTAATATGATTTAATTTAACTCGTTTAAACAATCTAAGAGTGAATCTAGTACATGCTATGAAAAGAAGAGAAGAAACCGATTTCTCTTACATTGCGGAAGTGGCACATTTAGGGGACAACCCAAGTCGCCTACTTGGTTGTTCTTGTGATTAAATAATTAAGGATGATCCTCCAAAAACCGAGATCTCAAGTGTAGAGATCCTCCTTCACGATGCACCCAAGACTTACCCAAACCCTAGTATGGTTTACTAACTAGGTAAACAATACTAGTGACCTTAAAATATAGATCTAATAATAATAATAATAATAACAATAATAATAATATGTATTACTACTATAGTAATATCAGGTTTTTAGATCTTAGAACAAATTTTCATCATATGCCAAACTTAGGTTTTTAGAGAGATGAGATATATGTAAAAATGAGACAATCTCATTCAAAAATAGAGGGAGATGGTGGCCGGGTGGATGGGGAGCAAATAAGGAGGCATGCTCTTCTTATTGCATTTTCAATGCATTGGAGAATACACAAGGGAACATCAATAAATAAGATGTTTTGTGAGTAAATAACTCTTCCACCCACCCATCATAAAATCGGCATCCAAAGTAAAATGGGTGTCCATTTTACATTTTATAATTTGTCAAATGTATAATATGTGATAAGTAACATACAACATGTCATATGTTATTTTTATGCATATTTAACAAATTAAATATCATAACAAACGTAAATATATCACAATTGACAAATCGACTAGTAATTCATATTTATTAGTATGTAAAATGGACAATCTCACAATTAGTCGACATAAGTTACAACCTATTGTAATTATAACTAATTAACAATTTCTTTATCTCAAACGTTTCGTAAACATAAAACGATATTAGTAATATAACGTCTTAATTACTAAATCGAGCCTTATTTAATCGCATTACAATAAGACGTAATTTCTCTCTTATAAAATAACGTGTTCATATTTTAAAGAATTAATTAATCTATATCAACATATAATTAATTAACTTTACGGTTTGGGAATCGTCCTATAGGTGTGACCTAAAGGGATCAACTGATCATCACCGTCAAATGACAGTAATGTCAAACTCTAGTTAGCCAATCATTACCGATTAATGTTGATCAGTTGACTATATAATTGAATCATCCCTTGTGTATTCTTAATTTCTTATTATGAGATTTAATTAATTATGTAATTACACAATAATTATGTGATCGCACTATTGTTGAGGACACATACTCCAACAATCTCCCACTTGTCCGAGACAAGTGTGCGTCACCAATTCTCTTGTCCTATTACAATCTGCCACTCAATGCAAGGTGTCTTGCAGGTCGTACTTTCATTTGATCATATCTAGAGTGGGTTTCTCGATCTGGAGAGTAACTGTCTGACCGGAATTATCTACCGTAGATACCTTCCGAGCGTGGCCACGCATTTCCAGTTCACTACTCCTCGAGTGGCCTTGAGATTTTAAACAACCCTGACAAGGGGTGGACAATTCCTATCGCACGACTCCCTTCGATTAACCACAACTCATCATGACCCAAAAGATGCCCATTTGACCCCAATTACGAAAAGTCGTAGAGCAAAAACCAAAGTCATTCAGAAACTGTGCCACCTTGGGCGAACAGTCTTTAGTCTAAGAATTGACTCAAAAGAATACTATAGTAGCTCTTGCCACGACCAGGCTATATGAATTTCTAGAACTCTATAAGCGGTCACTGCCCGACAGAGTGTCCCTTACAGTCTGTCTATGTGATCGACTAATCATCCCATATGACTCTATGGCAATTGAACTTGCCATCAATCGCATCACATTCTAGTTACTTCGAGATGTCACCTCCTTTAAGTAACTAGGGGCGAATACTATGTTAATCCAGTTCACTTAATAGAGTTCAATATTGTCTCAACAACCTATTGGGATTTAACAAAGTAATAAATAAATGAGTTTACTTAATGAAACTCAAACGATAAATGCGATTATCATACATGAATAATCAATAAAGTATTATTACTTCATACCTATAATCTAAACATTATCTTGTACATAGTTTTACATCTCAATTTAATTGAAATGACATGACTTATCATGTTTAGCCAATGTGAAGGCCTTGGTTAGTAAGTTTCAGCAACACATTGCATCTTTCCTAACCTTACTATATACTCGTTTCCCTTGGTGGTTTATAATCTTGCATTATAAAAACTTTCCGAGTACGTGTCAAGATCCAATTTGGACATAGGCTCTTTAGCCTTGAAATAGCTCCCACTGTCCTCACAGTGTGTGGGACTCATCCCTCTTGCATATCTGTAACACCCCGTTCTCTCTTAAGGGTATACTCGACCGAATTAGGGTTACTCGGTCGAGTATACCCATTGTCAGATTAAGGGAGAGTGTGCCAAGAGCAGACTCGACCGAGTCTTGCGTAACTCGGTCGAGTATCGATGACTCGACGGAGTAAGGTGTGATTCGGCCGAGTCAGGCCGACGGGTTGGGCGATCCGGTTTGTATTGATTGTGAGTGATTAGGTAGATATAAAAGGAACAGTGTCATTTCTCATAAGCAGTTTACGTAAAACATTTCTACGACAAACCCTAATCACTCGCAATCAATCCTAAGCAAGATTAGTCCGAATCCTCGCCTCTCCATTTGTCGATCGTTGTAAGTATGCTAGATCTACATCTTATGTTTCATTTATGATTAAATCGGTAGATTTGTTATATGAATATGTTAGGGCACAAGTTGATTGGTTAATTGCATATATTAGGTTGTGAGTTCGTAGAGGAGCCCTTCTAGCCGATTGATTGTATTGCTTGCTTGCGGATTTGCTATCAGGTAGGGTTTCCCTACTCAGTAACTCATTTGTGACGGTTGTGTGATTGGTTGTTAAATGATTATATGATTATCGATATGAGTTGAGATGATGATGATGGTTCCGGCTGA